>JAPMOB010211424.1:0-39985 GCA_029875015.1 Lepomis gibbosus | reverse complement strand
ACTGTTTAAATCCTTGTTCCATGTGCCCCTTTTATACTTTGAGCACCTGCCCTTCCAAAGGTCTCTGCACGGCCCTGACTACGCATATGTACCTACCCAGGAAACCATCCTTGTCAGGGTCTTTGTCATATACCTCCGTCTCCAACTCTTGACCAGGCACTTCGCGGACTATGACCGATGTACCAGACACAAGGACACGAAGATTGTCAGAGGGACTTGTATGTGTGCCCTCATGTGACCATGAATGAAAATGAAACATTCCCTGCTCTAAACCAGTCTGATCCTTCAAATACAGAACAAAGTGAAATGATGATTGAGGCTTCTAACACCTGTACATGCAGAGTATGACACAAATTTCAAACTTTCCACACAACTCTCCCTTCTTCATCATACACAACAGTTGTGACCTTTTTTTGGGTGTGCCGTCAGCAGGCCAGCCACACTCCAGAAATGTATTATGTATATCTTCTACTTCATAGTATAATTTAGAATAATGCTGCGTTCCAGGCAACTCGGAACTCGGGAATGTCAAACTACCAAAAAGCAGGAACACCACTTGAAGTCAAAACTTTTCTAATCTGGTAATGTTGTCTTGCTGGGTTTCTTAAAGGATTTTGTGAGACAGGTTTGTGATAGCACCTTCGTGTGTAGCAAATCAGGAGACACCACAAAAATCATAACGACACCACAACACCACGATCTGTAAACATACCAGTCTGTTTCAGCTCCAAACGCAGACTGAAAGAGAGCCTCTCGTGCGCACACACCACATAACAATGGAAGAGATTAACCGATCACAAAGTCAACAGGTTGAAATGAAAAATAAAGAAATAGGCTACATCGAATAAACCTCTAAACTCAGCCGCAAGCACTCTAATAACATGTTAAGAGTGATATAATGTAATCATTGAAAACAATAAACAAAATCAGGCATTCTGGCAGTCCCTTTTTGAATTTTCGCGACTCCCCCACCCCCTGGTCCAGCTGGTGGTCCCCTACTACCATTATTATCTGTCCACACGCCCTGGCGCCTGACACATCCAAAGTGAGTCCATTCACAACTATAGTCCGTCTAGTTATTTTTAAGTTATTTTTTTTCTATTTTCGTGACTATAGCAGCATTCTCACGACCCCCCTGGGACCAGGGGGTCCAGATCCCCAGGTTAAGAACCACTGAACAAAATTATACCAGTTTTACAAATGTGTACCCCCCTTCTCTTCTTAGAAAATTCTCCCAAGATTGGTATGGCCGGCTGAAATAAATAGTTTGTGGAAATAACTGTTTACAACATTACATAGCACATGTAGAATCAATATTGGATTAGGCCTACAGTATTTTCCACAAAGAACAATGGTCATGATTGTGTTGTCCTTGCACACACTTGAGTTGGAGCTCATGTGTTGCTGGAGTGAGAATGATGTAACTGTTTTTTGATTAGTCCTTGTTTTTTTTTTAAACGAACAATGTAACATAGCTTTTATAGTACACAATGCCTGGAGGCGCAGACTTTCTTATGGAAAGAGAATAATGTTTTATTTTTTCTTTACAAACTAAATAACATTGTTATAAGTAAAAATTTTAAAATTGTACAGAAAACAAACCAATGTGTTGTGTGTTTTGTTTACACCATGTGCTGATAAAGTAAAATATACAGTGATGACTCAGTGCAGGGTTGGTGTTGTCATTTATTAGGCAAACAGTAAATCAGACCATGTGTACTGTAGACATAAAATACAGTTACATTTATATTTGCAGATTTCATTCTTACTGTTATAAAATAATTATCAATCAACAAAACACAGGAAAACCTTCATCAAAGAAATCATAAAGTCTAAAGCTATAAATGCTGTCCAGTGCATGTCAAATCAACCCATACAGTTAATATGAAAAATGACATACAGTATAATCATATGTGTATTCCAGTAATTGCTTGTTTTAAATAATAATCTTATTTTTGGTGGGTGTGAAAACAAATCTGCTCAGCCTCTTTGTATCAAACTCTTCAGTTGATGCCTTTAGCCTTCAGCTCCTCTCTGACTCTGCTCAGGTAGCCGGGGTCAGGATACCCAAAACTGTGGAGACAGAGTATGTTTAAGGGTATATATATAACATTTCTAACATTTCACTGGACTTCACATAAAAAGAGAATATTTATTGAAAGAACAAGTATTTTGGCTACTGTACTTCTGCGATCCTCCTGTATTTGAGGTCTTGTGGTGAATGTCGTTCCAGGTCACCTGATCCTCAAACCCAGTCGTTCTGGACGTCCCAACAGTGAAAATGAGTTTCTGGTCAAATGCTCTCTTTAGCAGACGCAGTACTTCTCTACCCTCTGTGTTGTCTGGCAGATACGCTGTTCTTGTAATACCAGAATAGAGTTTTCCAGGTTTTGGATGCTTGTTCTGTAAAAGGAGAGTGAAATATAGATTTAACTGACAAACACGATAGAAATGAATGACACGATGTCTCCAGATATTTAAATGAAGACATTTACCGTCTGTATTCCACTTGGAATATCATAGGTGATGATTATAGTGCCACAGCCTTGGAATCCAGGGAGGGATGAGGAATATGAATACCATATCATTTTTCCATCGGGCTGGTCTCCCTCCATCACACCAAAGACATCTTTGCATACAGGACAGATGGGTCCCATGGTTTCCTTTGACCGAGCCAGGCATCCCTCACAAAATTCATGTTTACACTTGAGCTGCTTCTTATTTGTAAACTTGTCCATGCATATAGGACAGTTTTCATCTTCACTGTCTCCTGCTGTTGCTCCCTCTCCTGATGGTGCTTCAGTGTTGCGCATGCTGTTTTCTGATTGGCCATTCAACACAGGTCCACTGAAGCTCAGAGGTGATGTCACAATCTTCTGGTACAGATGAAGAAGAGCTCTGACAGCATGGCTCTCCATTGACACTTTTCCTCCAGATGTTTTGTAGCAAGCTTTGACTTGGACTTTGCCTTGACTGACGCCTGATGCAATAAAGTCCACACCAAATTTAGTTTTGATCTTAGCTACTTGCTCATTGAAGGAAGTACTCATCAGCCTCCAGCAGCTCTCCTCCATGGTTAGTCCAGCATCAACAAGAGGGTCTTTGATGCTCGTGCCAATGTTTAGTGATGTGTTTTCTGCTTGTGTAGACTCCAAGGCAGAGGTGTTGGTATTTGTTAAGGTTTTATATGTTGCATTTAAGGACTTACTGATAGCATCTTGACTCTTTCTTGGCCCACACACAGTAATTTCTTCAGAGGACAGGGTAAGCAGAAGCTTATTCTTAGGTCTCTGGATGATTTTCAGTGTGTCCTTCCACTCTTCTGAATTTACGTACTTGAGAGGAATTATTGAGCCATCAGATTCACCTAAGCACCTCTGGATCAGGCTAATGAACTCAGGCAAAGCTTTTTCTGGACCTCCATTTTTCTGGTCTGCTACAAATTTCACATTGACTTCTGCCTCCATTTTAACTCCATACACTTTCTCGATACGTTGAATTTCCTCCTTGTAGATGTGGTTCGCATACCAGAAATGGCTCACTGGGACAGGACAAGCAAATGTTTCCTCTCCTGCAGTAGAAAATGTTGCTGAACTGCTGAAACTCCTTTGTTCCACCTGCTTCACTTCCAGCTGGATAAAGATACAATGCAGTAATTTAGTAAAATAACACATTTTTAATGCAATTCATTTAACTGATTTACTGCACAATACATACATCCTGTGACTCTGAAATGGATGAAGGAGGAGGGTCAATTGAAGCATCCTTTGGTCTCAGACCAACAGACATTACTGTGATGATTCTTGTCCCATCTTTTCTGATCAGTGTTTGTCCACTCAGTTTCTGAAGCTCACTCAGGGCTTAAAAAGACAAACACAAAATAAATTTGCCTCGAAAAGAAAAAAAAAGAACTGAATTACAAACCCAATATTAATATAGGTTGCAACTTGTATATAAATGTATTGTATAAATGTTAACATTAAATGTTGGTAATAGATTCTGATTTCATTTTTGCTTTAAAACAGTCATACTTTACCTGCAGCAGGTTTAATTTTTACCACAGCTCTCCCATCTTCCCAGACATTTAAAACGTCGCACTCTCCTTTATGTGTGCTGAACCAAGTCTGAAGAACTTTCTGTAGTTCTAATTTACATTTCAGTGGTTGAGGAGCATCCTCTAACCACTTGACTGAGAGAGGGACCTCAACTGCATCTTCGTTCTGTGATAAAGTCATCAGAGCCAGAAAACATGTTACCATTAATGCCACTGTATTGCTATCAAGATAGCAGAAGATCCTCCATGGCAACCAGATTAAAAGCTCTGGTTTAAAAATTCTTGTTTGTGAGCATTTTAGAAGAGTAAGAATAGAAAACACAAAGTGAATGACTCCACTGGCACAGTCTCTAAACAGAGAAAAAGCAATTGATTACTTTTTGTTATGCTTGTTATTTATATGCCGTGATGTTGAAGTTAACGTGTTAGTTATGATATTGCTCTGCGTGTTCTTTATATATATTGGAGGTAATATACTATACATGTGTTGTATAAATGTGTAATTATTTTATCTAAACTAACAATGCTTTAATAAAATTAGTTTTATATAGTGTGTATAACATAATTGCTATGGAGTGTGATAATAAGTAGACAGCCTCAATACAGCAGAGAGCAACAGGCTGAAATTATTTGGGACTAGCATCTATCCTTAGACTTGTACCTTCATTTCACGCTTTCACCTATACTGTACAGAGAAACATACAAGCCTGATCGTCGACCTGCATTTTATAAGCACTGATTTTTACTTTCTAAAAAGTGCTCATGTCTCGGAAATGCAAACAAATCACTCTGCCACAGTTTCTACACTCCAAACCAGTTTTAAAATCAAAAACTGCACTTGCAATAGACTGGCTGAAGTGATATGTGTTACTGAACATGTTACTGCACACAAGTTCACACAAATACCTACTTTAGTAGCCTTGTCCTCAGATGTTGGAGGCTGCTGGATTTCACTCCCCTCAATACACTATACCAACCATGATGGAAGAGAGGATATTAAAAAGCAATCATTTTTTATATAATTCATTGCTACTCATTTACTACACAGTACATACATCTTGTGGCTCTGAAATGTGTGAAGCAGGAAGGTCCATTGAAGCTTTCTCTGGTATTTGTGTCTTCAGCTCTGGTGGTGTCAGACTAACAGACAATATTGTGATGGCTCTTGTCCCATCTTCCCTGGTCAGTGTTTGTCCACTCAGTTTCTGAAACTCACTCAGGGCTTAAAAAGGAAACAAACACAAAATAAATTTGCCTCCCATAAAACAACAAAAAACAAAACAATAGACTGAATTGCAAAAACAATATTAACACAGGATGGAGCTGAAAATGTATTGTTTTAGAGTCAACATCAAATGTTAGCAATAACATGGGATTTTATTTTTGTTTAAAAAAGTCATACTGCACCTGAAGCGGGTTTAATCGTTATTACAGCTCTCCCATCTACTAATACATTTAAAACATTGCCTTTTCCTTTAAATGAGCTTTGACTGGCCCATTTCTTAAGAATGTACTGTAGATCTCCCATATATTCCTCCAGTTGAGCACCCTCTGACCACTTGACTGAGAGAGAGACTTGAACTTCATCTTCGTTCTGTGATAAAGTCATCAGAGCCAGAAAACATGTTACAGTTCATGCCACTGTAAAACTATCAAGATAGCAGAATATCCTCCATGCCTTCAACTTAAAAGGTCTGGTTTAAAAATAACTTGTTCTTGAGCAGTCACAAAATTGATTGGCAATTGATTACTTTTTTGTCGTTACTTTAGAATTACATGCAGTGACATTAAATCATGTTCTGTATGACACTGGATGTAATATACTATATATGTGTAGTATAAATATGTAAATGTTGTTTGATTGTTTTTAACTAAACTAACATTGCTTTAATGAAATTAGTTTTACATAAGTGTTGATAGCATAGTTGCTATGCAGTATAATAATAATAATATGTAGACAGCCTCAATACAGGAGAGAGCAACAGGCTGTGATTATTTAGGACTAGCATAATCTATCCTGAGACATAATTGTGCCTTTGTTTTCATTCTTTCACTTTCCCATAGGGGCCTAGACTTTACAGAAAAACAATCAAGACCACTGGACCTCCTGGACGTTGGACCTGCATTTTCTAAGCTCTGATTTTTAGTTTGTAAAAAGTGCTCATGTCTTCAGAATAGAAAAAAAAATCAGTCTGACACTGTTTCCACACCCCCAACCAGTTTTAAAATCAAAAGCTAGACTTGCAACCTATTGGCTGAAGTGATATTGTGTTATTGAACATGTTAGTCCACACCCATGCTTACACAAAACCCTACCTCAGCAGACTTATCAGCAGATGTTGGAGGCTGATGGATTTCCTCAGTACTCTATACCAACCATGATGGAAGACAGGATATTAAAATGAAAAAATACAATAACGAGTATTAATACTTAAACACAAAGAGTTTTAAACCGTAAGCTACTATTCATATTGAAGACAGTGCCTGAGACTATGAAGATATCAATATTAATACAACAACTCCTTTTAACAGTTTTCTTTCATGTTCAACTTAAGTTTGCAGACTTGTCAGATGCAGCTATAAGTTACTCACTAAGTCCATGGGCTCTTCTGCGTCACTGACTGACATTTTGACAATCTTCTTCCTTTAAGACAGAGCAAATGCTTGTGACATAAATGACAGCAGCGTTTGTCGTAGTCATGCTGCCAGAACACACAACCAACACTTCTGTGTAAATACAAACACGCACGAGATTATTTGTGAAAAGTCGACATTATATTAAAAAGGAACGCCATCGCTATCCACTTTCGGTTACGATGCTAGTGCAAACTTTTACAGGCTAGGCGACAACTTTACTTTACTTTTTTTATTGCTACATTCTTAACACAACGTTACACCACAAACATTAAGTCCACCTTTTAAACATACATACAGCACGTAAAACCTGCATTTAAGACCCATTTGTCTCACCTTCTCCTGGCTTTCCTTTAACGCTGCTTCTTCCTGATAAATGAAAACGAAAGCGTTGTGGCTCCGCGAGACGAGTGACGTCACACTAAAAGCCCCACACCATTTCAAACAAATGCAGCTGCAGGCAATTTGGAGGTATTACTGCTTTACTCAGCTCAGCAAAGGGAAAGCAGACTGCTGTCATCTTCACCAGGACCTGGCTCCACAGCAGCGTAACTGTGGTAGTTGTCACACTTGGCATGTCCACATTCCCACCAGAGGAACAAACAAGCTGGACCACGTCTACACTATAGGCTATTCCTGGTAGCTACAAAGCCCTCCCCCGTCCTCATTTTGGTCTACCAGACCATTTTTCTCTGCCTTTTCAGCCCACTTACACCCAGCGGATTAAAGGGTCAATCCAACAATTAAAACAGTGAAAGTGTGGACAAATGAATCAACAGCAGCTCTACAGGACTGTTTTGGGAGCACAGATTAGAGTATTTTCAGAGACACCACCGCCCACGAAAGCCACATCAACCTTGAGGAATATATCATCAGTGACATCTTACATCAGCAAATTTGTTGACGAAAATGATATAATCATTCTCCAAGCAGAAGGCCTAGATGAATGGAGTGGTGAGGTCTGCTTACAGCACTACCAGAGCGAAACTGAAATCTGGCATTAAGGAGGAAAAGCGGAGACATCAGCAGAGACTGGAGAGAGACCAACAACACCAAAGGCCACATTACCAGATGAATTTAACACCTTTTATGCTGCTTTGACCTCCTCAACAAGGAGTCAGCTGTAAAGTCTACTCCACCTGCAGAGGACCGGCCACTGTCAGTATCCACAGCAGATGTGAGGAGAGTCCTGCTGAGAGTGAATATGAGTAAATCAGCTCGGCCTGATAACATTCCTGGCTGTGTCTTAAAAACCTGTGCCAATCAGCTAGTTGATGTTATTATTGACATTTTCAACATCTCACTGTCTCAGGAGAGGGTTCCTACCTGCTTCAAGCATGGCCAGCATTGTTCCTGTACCTAAAAAGTCTGCAGTGTCTAGTAGCTGAACGACTACAGCACTGTGGCACTCACCCCCATTCTTATTAAGTGCTTTGAGAAACTGGGTCTTCAGCACATAAAGAACAACATCCCAGCCAGCTGGGACCCTCACCAGTTTGCTTTCAGAGCCAACAGATCCACAGAGGATGCCATCTCCACCGCCCTCTACTCAGCCCTCACACACCTTGAGAAAAACAACACCTACATCAAAATGCTGTTTGTGGATTTCAGCTCAGCATTCAACACAATCTCCCCATGAAACTCTGTTGTGAAGTTTGTGGATGACACCACCATCACCAGCCGGATTTCAAACAACAATGAGACTTTATATCGGGAGGAAATTCAGTATCTTGCAGAGTGGTGCTCAGAGAACAACCTACTGCTCAACGTCAGCAAAACTAAGGAGCTGATCGTTGATTTTAGGAAGAAGGAGATATTGACACACACTCCTGTCTACATCAGTGGAGCTGAGGTGGAGCAGGGGAACAGTTTAAAGTTCCTGGGAATCAGCATCACAGAGAACCTGATGTGGTCGTCACAAATCTCCACGCTGATGAAGAAAGGTCAGAAACGCCTGTATTTCTTGAGTAGGCTTAATAAAGGCCAAATTCCCACACCAAGTTCTTGTTAGCTTTTACAGAGGAGCAATAGAAAGCATCCTAACTGGAAACATCAGTAACTGGCATGGGATGAGCACGGCCCAGGACCGAATGGCTTTGCAGCAGGAGATTAAAACTGCTCAGAAAATCATTGGTATCCATCTCCCGAGCATCTGTGATATCGGTGAGGTTAGGTGCCTACACCGAGCCCAAAGGATACTAAAGGACAGTACCCACCCAGTCACAGCCTGCTCACCCTGCTGCCTTCTGGGAAGAGATATAGAAGTTTCAGCTGTTGCACCACCAGACTGCAGAGCACCTTTTCCCCCGAAGCTATGAGATTCTTAAATTCTAATTCATACTCAGCTCTGCTCCATTGATGATAGTTGATTTATGTTACCATTTTTCATAATTGAACCTTTTATTAATGTTTACTGCAGATCTATGTATGTACTTTTCAGGGGAAAATGCTGCATACTACTATTATGATGCCACAAGATTTATTTGATAGCTTTAGTTACAGTGGGGAAGACCGGGTATGGTTGTAATATGGGGAGAGTTGTAACACCAGTTCCACCAATTAGAGATAAGATGGGAGGTATGTAATCATTTCACTATTTTATACTTCCTCCCCAATAAGGCATGGTGGTTATCAAGTCTGGAATCAGGGACATTCAGAATATATTGAGAAAAAATGATTTTGAGGTAGGAAAGACTATATTTTGGTTAGTATCTATAGTATTGCAGATAAAATTGTTTGATTTTATATTATTTTAGATTGAAATGTAGTTTCTTAGGCAACATGTAATGCATTTTTTCCCTTTATAATTTCAAACCACTGTGCTAATACAGCTAGATAAAAATTGGCTGACACGGGGGTTGATGTAACACTTCTTTAAAAATGTTACAACCATCCCCTATAATAATAAAAAAAAAATATATATATATAATTTAATATTTTAAAGAGTGCCCTTTGCTGTCTGGGCCACCGAGCATGGACTCCGGGGTTACCAGCATTCATTTGTCAGCACTGTGACCAGTATTTCCCATCACATGTTGTTCACATGTTGGCGTGTGTATCGGCACTTGATGTTTTACCTACAAAGTCTCTGCCGGTAGGTTGCAACAAGGGAACACAATGCATTTGACATCAACTAATTAGGTTAGGCTTTTACTTTTGATACTTTAAGTACTATTTCTCCTGTTCATACTCCTGTAATTGTGCTGAAGAAACATTTTGAAATCAGAACTTGTAACAGAATATTTCTACACTGTGGCGTTAGTACGTACAGTACGTACGTTATCAGTTGTAAGGTATTTTCACCTACAGTAGGTCAGATTGGTGTCTCTAAATTGTCCTTAGGTGTGAGCGTGAGTGGTTGTTTGTCTCTGTGTCACCACCTGCGATGGATGCCCGATGCCAGCTGGGATTGGCTCCAGCCCCCCGCGACCCTGTACGTAGGATAAGCGGTTGACGATGGATAAACCTACAGTACACCTACAGTACACGTGCTATTTAAATTTTGTAATGATAACTACATATCGCAGCATAATAGTTGGCTCTATCAAACAAAAGTGAAGTGTTGTGTAATATTTACTATCTTAAGGAAATAATAAAATATACACAGAACTGGTAATAAAAACAATGTAGAAGAAATTCATGATTAAAAGTCCCCCCGCCCCGCCCAAAAAAAAAAGGTTCCACAGAAGCTACACAAAAGAGATGTGTAAAATCTGTTTATTTTTGTTACCATCTTTCAACAAGCAGTATTTGATCCAACCATAATCTTTGCAAAGATACACTAAATAAAACATACCAAGATTAAAGTGTGATGTTGGTGTAACAAATGCATGTCTTATAGAAAAGGAATCTTATAAAAATCTTCAAAAGCAATTTCAAACACAAAGTGCTGTGAAATATAAAATAAGTCAAAGTAAGACCAAAATATTAAAACAATAAAAACAGCATTGGCATTTTGAGCAGTACATAAAAAACACAACAGTCTAAACATTTTACTACACTTCAAACAAAATACTCAGATTTGAAACATTCTTGCAGCAAAAAAAAAGCAACATGACTTGGCCTCTTCATCTTGCGCTTTCTCCACACAATCTTAAAACTATTACCTCTTCTTATAGTAAAGTAACTGTCACTCAGTACAAACTTGCAATTTATCCTCATCAACTCAGCTACTTCAGCCTATTTATCTTTGGTGATATTATTGATGTATGTGAATACACAGTGCAGTTCAATTCTATACTACATGTTAATACACAGAGAGCTGGGTGGATGCAGGTAAGGCTGACACAGTGCTACTGTGTGCAAAGGTGGGAAGAAGGCATCAGTGTGAGCTGCAGCAGTGGCACAACACCAAGATGAGTGACCACGACATCACCATCAGTGTACTACTTCATCAACAAGCAGAACGACTATTCAGCTTCGTCTTTGAGAGTGAACCTGGAATAAACAGAGGGATGAAAATCAAATGATAACTGACAGAATTAGATCATCACCAATGATATAATAAATGGCGATCATTAAACAAACTAAAGAAGAAGTGAGACTCCTCCCAAAATGTACCAAAAAATCCTCAAACTACTCCTGCAGGATAATCAACTTCTCTGCTGTCCACACTGTATGCTCATTGTGTTAAAAAAATAGACAAAATACAAAACTTAAGCCTCCTTGATGCGCCACTGGAGCCAGTGAACTTGGAACACTGTGAACTGAGCATATAGGTGGATAGCGGACAAGGGGTTTATGGTTTGAGAAGTTTCTATGTATATTTTGTTTCTATCATGAAATGTCATTAATCCGAGCTGACCACACTCTCGGTTTTCTGTGAGCGATGAAACTATGAACTTCTGCAGCCACCTTTCCAGTCAACACATAGTGAAAATATATTCATACTAAATATTCTACGTAGAGTATCATTTTAACAAAGTTCAATCTGCTTACCATTCTGTGACCCCAGAAATCAGGTCTAGCTGAGCCAACTCGATCTGCACCTAAAGGACAGAGTGACATGTTAGCATCTGTATCAGCTGTATTTATGCATGTATTCAGTGAATATTAGAGTGAAAAACTATGGACACACTTCAAAACACCCATGCAATGAATGTAAGTGTACAGCCTGGCCACATCTGTACAAGGATTTACCCAAATGATCTTAATGTAATCATTGCTTGTTAGTTTTTAACTGCATGTGTGATATGGTACATTTGAATCCATATCAAAGTTTGTAGGCGGAGGTAGAAGTAGAGTCCCAGACTGACCTGTCCAATGACGTCACGGCTCCTGAATGCAGCAGAGTTATTCTTCACTGACACACTGAGGCATCTGAATCTCATCTCAGCCACAGGCAGATCATATTCAAACCTTAAAGACGTGGACAAAGATGATTAAACATGAGCAATAACGCAAACAAAACTGCACATGAATGCAAGGAACAATACAATCGGCCAATTAGTTAATAACCTCTCATTGTATTCTGGGTTGAGGTCTCTTTTCTTTACTGCTGTCTTCTTCTTAGTGGCCTTGCTTTTGTCTGGCAGCAGCATGAGGGAGACATAGCTGTCTACACCATCCTTGCTATGAGACAACAGACCTCTGTACGCAAAAGAAAGAATATCTTAAACAATTTGACATTTTGCTATTATACCAACAGTAGATCAAAGGTGAGAAAACAACCTGACTGAAAGCATTTTAGTACACTATTTTTGGAAGCAGACCTGCAGGCATGGACGATGACGATGAGCTGTCTCTTCTGCGAGGCATATGAAAGAGACAGCTTCACCTGTCCATTCCCAGAGGCCGCACAGGGCAGCGTGCCTGCGCTGATCATATCCACCATTTTGGATTCTAGAATCTATTGAAAACAAATTCAGAAAAAGCTCAAGTATCAACATTTATAACAAAGTACTTGTGTGTGGCAGGGGCAGATGTGTATTCTTTTTCACCTTGAGTTCAGCCCTCAGCAGGATCTGACTCTCAGCTGAGGCTCCATCCAGATAGAACCACTGGTCCAGGACCAGCTGTGGCTGCACAAGCAGCTCCTTGACAGGAACCACTAGAGATCCCATTGGCTGGTCCCAACCACTGGACAACTGCAGTGCAAGAGAGAGAGCGAATTGAAAATTCTCTAAAACTTGACTGCTGTTAAATGTGAGATGCAGATCCGTCAAACAAATGAATGTCTTGCCTTTACTACAAGCATCTGTTGCTTAGGGTCATGGATCAGGAAGTAGAAAGACTCCTTCCACTGAGGACTGGTACTGCGCTCACACAGCTTCAGAGAGATAATGAAAAGATGCCCGTTATTACAATAATAATATATTTATCAAAATGGCAATAGAGCACTGTGCATCAAGAATCTCACTTTGGTTTTGTAGGTCGTTTCACCCAGAACTAGCTCAGCTCCTGCTTTGGGCTCCTTTCCACTCTTCTTAAACTATCAAGGAAGAGAGAGGCATTCAAGGTATATTAAAGTAGGAATTACCTTTGTTAACGTCTGCAGAGAATTTAAATAAACTGCAGGTGACTCACAGGTAACGAGTGTGCTCTCTCTATATGGACAAAGAGCAGAGCAGCAGTGGGGACAGCTTTGTTCTGATAAGACTGGAGAGACTGAAGCTGCAGCACCTGTGACAAGGAGCACAGACAGTTAAGCCTGATAAACATGTTGCAATGTGAGTAATGTGGTCTGCATGTTGGAATGTGACCTATCAGCTTTATCTAGAAGGCTGGAGAAACTTCATTATTAGTCCAAAGAATGTTTGAATAAACAGAGTGAGGCTAAAGGTAGTGGGCAATGTAAACAAAAGCTACAGCCGACCTGGTCAAGTCTGACTGAATTTGACACTGTAGGAACCCATTCCAGGATCAAGTGAACGCGCCCAGACTTCACATCGTTCAGAGTGTACCACTGCAACAGAGACACAGTCAATTAAAGAAGCAGGGCAACACCCTTTACACAAGGAAATGACACAGAGCAGAGTTTGGAAGTCACATGACTTCAGATTGTGAATTATTAACTAACCTGATCCGTGTACTTGGATCTAATGACCTCTTTCAGCTGAATACTGAATCTGTGAACATGAAAACAGATTTTAATGTCTTACTTTCAAAAACAAAGATTTGCTCTTCTTGTTCTAAAATTTGATTTATTTTACTTGCCCTAAGATAATTCCTACCAATCAAAGCCAAATATTGTATTTAAGGGATTAATAAAGTATAAAATATAAAATATATCTAAAGAAATGATTTATTATTTATATTCACACATTTCAGTGCAAAAATATGTACAGTACAGGCATATCTCTGTTTTTCACCAAGCAGATCAATGTACAAAGGACTCTACATGTTTTATCTTGAGTGCCAATATAAGTTACAGATTAACCAACTTTAAGACACGCACCTGCCAAGGAAGTCATCAGAATCTAAATCCTTATCAAATGCTTCAAACTTGATCTCCTGGACACTGTGCCCAGCTAAAACCACCTGTTAAAAACAAACAAAAATCCATGTTTGTCCAAACTACTGTACAGTGAAATCCAGAAAATGTACCTAAAGTGAGACTACCTCGTACCTCATACATTTCATTCCATGTTGGATTGAGATTCTCCTTTATAACATGGCTCTTAAATGCAACTTTCCCCACGTTGATCTTGACATAGGGGTCACTCTTGCCCTTCACCATGCCCCCCATCAGGCTGTCCTTGGCAACCAGATTCTGGGCCTCCAGTAGGTGAATCCTCAGCAGCCCCTACAGGATGAAGACGGTAAGTGTTAAAGTACATACAGGAAGTCACTGTGCACACAACAAACAGTATGGAGCTTGGTAATGTGAAGCTACTACATATATGTATTTCACAGCGACACAGCTAGAAACACCATAAATACCACTGGAAAACAAAACAATGGATTTCTTGAACCCCAACAAGGATTTATTTAAACCTAATTATTAGCCCTGCATAAATGACACTTTGAACCAAGTACTATAAAATCTGACAATATTACTTTTAAAAACACATATGCCCCTGTTGCAAGTTAAAATGGACTTTAATAAGATAATGGATACGTTTCCAAGTCGTCTAGTCAAAATTAAGTTTATGAGAACTTGTTGTTGCATGAATAAATGCTTAAAGGCTTCAGACTTCTGTACTTTGTAAAAATGATGCAGTGATTTATTTTTATTTTCCTGTCCAGACATCCCTCTTTTTGATTCTAGCTGGCATGACACACGTACGCATGCAGACGTTCACACCAGATCAACCAAATCAGCAGAGGAAGCTAAAATCTACCTAGCAGATATTTAAAAACAAGAGGAAGTGCCACATTCACAGTGTTTGGAAAATGGCTGGGATTACTCATAAAACCCACATGATTGGCTGAGACCCAGCAGCATCAATTCACACAACCTATTCACCGTCTAATGATTGAGGACAAAATTAATGACTGATATATTATTACTTATTATACTGATATTATTGTCAATGTGGTCAATTATCAGACATGTCGGTTTGATGAAACCCTGGTCCTGAAATGTTTAGATATTATGGTTTCTAAAATAAACTGTTTTTCATGATTGATGCTCCCCGTGAATGAGTGAATGAAGAAAAACCATAACATAATTTCAGTGTCTGGTAGAGGGGTGAAGGTCCTGCACCTTGCTATATACTGCTAATGGAAGTGTTTTCTTATTGTTTCAAATAATGCAAATATACAAAAATTAAAAAGGGACAGTGAAGAAGAACAAATACCACTGTACAGTTGGTTGAAGCTGATTATTTAACTTCTACTCGGCATAAACTAAACCCACCTCTTTACCAAAGTCCTGGCTGGGGATGGTGTGTGGTGGAAGAGCTTCACCAGCTTTAGGGATTTCTGTGACCTCTGCTGGCTTCAGGGTGTCAGCTGGAAGACCAGTCACTGTGGAGTGAGCAAGGTTGTCTAAACCAGTCCTATACACACATACACAAAAACACACACACAGTTCAGACATTTAAACATGTTTCTTGCTAAGTCTCTTTCTATTTATAGATATTTGAAGCAAATAAGGAAAAATGAAACATGGTGTTATTTGCTGTGGAGCTCACCCCTCTGTTTGGATTTTCTGCGGTTCAAAGTTCTCTTTAACTGCTGTGCCTGAGTGTGTGGCATGCTTTTCTGGATCAGTTGGCTTCTCCACCAGCTGAGCAAAATTACATGAAGGTTAGGAAAGGTGAAAATAGACAGGTTAAACATGATAACAACTGACAACAATATGTTATGACTCACGGCGGCAGAAGGGAGCATGTCAGGCGCAGCGTGAACGGCAGCTGGCTCAGCAGGTGCAGCATCTTTTGTGGAGGCCGGAGCTTTTGCTTCTGCTGCTTCTGAATGTTTAAGCTGGCTGGATACGCCAACCGATCTGAAAATACAGGCTGTTGTTACAAAACAGCCAGACTCCTGACTGGGGCTAACAGCGGGGAATATCAGCTGTATACTTATAAACACGTTTTAAAGAAGCATATTTGCTTTGTATATCCCAGTCACATCAACTGGAACTTCACTTTTTATTCTATGTTCAGTGGTGCTTGTTTATTTTTTAAATGTGTTTTTATTCCTTACTTTTCTTCATATTTAAATTATTCTAGGTGGTGGCCTTTCAATGAGACCAAGGTACAGTCTGCAGAGTTGTGATGTGTGCATTATTACATAATTACATACATATTACATTCCAAAAACACTCACTCATTTGTTGGCAGCTTGAAGCTTTTTTTGTCCTCACTGGGCGCTTTGAATGTCTGTTCAGTGGAAATGACCACCTCTTTCTTCTTTGAGTCCGTCACAGAAGGCTGCGGAGCTTCAGTCATCCGTGAGCTCAGGATCTGTTAACAGTACATTACCACTTGGTTAATCTGACACAGGTAATAAACCTCTGTGAGTGTATTCGCTTACCTTGAGTTCAGCCCTCAGTAGGATCTCACTTTCAGGTAAGGCTCCATCCAGAGGCATCCACTTGTCCAGGACCAGCTGAGGTTCAGAGAGCAGCTCACGCACAGGGAATACGAGAGATCCCATTGGCTGGTCCCATGCACTCGACAACTATAGACATAAGGACACATCTTTAAAGTCAGCTAGAGGTGGCGATGTTCCCGACACTGGCAGCAGGCTTCTCATACTCATTTTGAGTATTGTGAGACACACCGTACCACTCACCTTCATTATGAGCATCTCCTCTCTGGGGTCACGAACCAAGAAGTAGAACGCTTCATTCCACTCAGGTGATCTGGAGCGATCACATACCTTCAGATAGAAAAAGAGGAGGGATGAGTTGGGTGAGCATGGGATAACAGCGACATATGGTCATTGCACCTTGATTAAGTTGTTTCTTTTGTGATAAAGTTTCAGCTGGTATTGCATATTGATGGTATTTGCATTACTGTGTAAGAATTGTGCCATTTCAACACCACCAGAGGGGGAAGACGAAGTTCACATTTTTAAAATTCTAAACATAGTTTCTTTTGGGTCATCTGTGTCATAACATTTTAACCATTCACTAACACAATGGTTTGGTTTCTGGGTAACTATGATGGGGACTTTATCACTGACTACATTTTCACTGATTATTCAAAAATAGTAGTTAAAAACAAAAGTATTAATTAGTCACAGTGTGCCTAGTGTGTGTGTGTGTTTAATGTCTTCATTGTCAGTCTCATACCTTGGTTTTGTAGGTTGTGTTACCAAAAACAAGCTCGGCCCCAGCCTTGGGCTCCTTTCCACTTTTCTTAAACTGGACACAAAAAGACACATAAGCGAATAGTTTGTATTCATTCTCTGTAATTAAGGCAACAAAGGGTTGAGGTCCAACCTCCCTTCTTCTTCACTGCATCATAAAATCAACAACAACAGATGCTGCTCTGCAGGCAGCATCTATTTCTAAGTCTTTGAGAACTGTATTTTTATTCAGTGATATTTTACAAAAACAAAGTTTTCCACTTTATGCAAAGACAGGATCTGCTTATTAACCTGTTCTTTCTTAACTGTTGTCTATCTATAACTCTGAGACAGCATACTTATTATACTAGACTTTCAATGTACCAAATTAAAATGGACTCACAGGCAATGAGTGTGCTCTGCCCACATACAGAAAAAGCAGGGCTGCAGAGGGAACGGTCTTGTTTTTGTAAGACTGAAGAGACTGTGCCTGCATCACCTGCAGCAAAGAATCAAATGAAAAATACATTACAGTGACTCAGCACTGATGTACACAGTGAACTGAGCAGATGAGCATATTTGGAATAGTACAGATGTGAGAGGAACAGGGAACGCAAATGATAAAGATTATAGCATAGGCATGACTTGGAGAGGAAACTAACTTGGTCCAGGGTGGCATTATGGGACAATGCTGGGACCCACTCCAGTATCAAGCGAACACGTCCAGACTTCACTTCATTTAGGGTGTACCACTGAAAGAGAGACGCACCCCTATGTTTACAATGACCCTTTATTTACATCGGAGTAATAACTAAGATCCAATATCACATGTAATGCTAACCTGGTCAGTGTAGTGGGAATGGATGATGTCAGCCACACTGATTTTGAATCTGCTCACAATAAAAAAGAATGGCCCATTTTCATCTTTTCATCATTTTCATTTTTGTCTTTATGATCAAATAGCTACAGTTTGGGTCTGTAAACACATCGACCCACTGACTACCATGCTGAGGCAATAAGGCCTCCCATTCAGAGTTGGAAAACTGTATTACCCCTTACCTGCCCAGGAAGTCATCTTTGTCCATGTCTTTGTCATACAGCTCTACTTGCACCTCCTGTCCAGTCTGAGCCCTCAGCACCACCTGTGGGAACACAGAATGGTTAAAACTGTTCAATCAATAAAAATGAGATGGTTAACATGAAGTACTGTCATTTTCATTTTCTTGATTTAAAAGCATGCTTACAGCAAAACAAAATGTACAGTCCTTCATACACACCTCATACATCTCGTTCCAGACTGGGTTGAGATTCTCCTTAATGACATTGCTCTTAAATGCAAACTTTCCGACATTGATCTTGGCATAGGGGTCACTCTTGCCCTTCACCATACCGCCCATGGTGTTATCTTTGGCAACCAGATCCTGGGCCTCCAACAGGATGATTCGCAGCAGCCCCTACAGGAAGGGATCATTTATCTTTATATTGATGTTTTTTAATTAAATGTGATTGTGCCATGCCCTGTTCCATGTATATGTTACTGTAGATCCCTATTTTGTGACGTTACCTCACTGGCAAAGTTGAGGTCTGGGGATGTATGAGTGGGTTGGGCTATGGCAGGGCTTGGTGATTCTTCCACCTTCTCCTTAATCACATCAGATGCTGTTTCCTTTACATCAGTTTCTTCAGGTAAGTGCACTGAAGAGACAACAGTCTCCACAGGAGGAGTGTCCACTGAACTTGACCTAAAAATAAAAAGAGTAGTAATAAAAATATTGAAGAAACAAAAGATAAATGAAAAGTGAGGGCAGACTTTTTGAATGAACTTTCTCACCTCAGAACAGTGTCTGTCTCCTGTTTTCGCTGAGCAGGAGAAGGGTCTGATGCTGAAGTGACCTTAGCCTTATCAGCACCACCTGGGCATTTCTTAGGAATCAGCATCTGGAGACATTATTATTATTATTATCATGATTATTTCATTTTCTTCAGCAGTTCTTATTGTAAATGTCAATATCAGTAGAACACGTAGAACATTAAATTGTCATCAGGTCTCCAAACTAACTTTTCATTGGTAGCACTGGTACGCCTACCTTTTTCATTTTACCCTTAGCATTTTTCTTGATGAAAAAATAATATTTCTCTTTATTTTTAATTATGTTTGTGCGCAAAGAACGTGAAAAGAGTACAGGGTACATTGTTACACATACACACATAGTGACACGATGGTGCATGCAGACCGGCTAAATTTCAAGCGCACCGGTGCGACGAATGAAAATGTTAGTCGCACTTGACAGATTTTTGGTCGCATGTGCAAAAAACGGTCGCACACTGGAGCCATGGTCAAGTCAGTGACATAAAAGTAAAGACAGGAGGCAAAATGAGTGCCAGACCCAGGGACTGAGGCATACAGACAAGAAATTAACAGAAATTGATATTAAACATAGTCACACAGTAAAGCAAATACTCAAAGAGATACAAAAACAGAGAAAACAACACGGTGAGATTAGAGTCAGAGAAAGGAACACAGTGAAAGTGATAACATGATAGAGAAAATGACACTTAAAAGGAAATGCACTAAATATTTCAAGTAAGACAAAAAGAGAAAATGAAAGCAAGTTGCCCCACCTTGAGTTCAGCCCTCAGAAGAACCTGACTCTCAGGTGAGGCTCCATCCAGATGGAACCACTGATCCAGGACCAGCTCGGGTTCAGAGAGCAGCTCTCTGATGGGAACCACCAGGGAACCAATGGGCAAGGTCCAGCTGTGAGAGAGCTGAAGAAACACAATGCAGGGCATTCGCATAGCAGTATTTATGTATCAGAGATTACACAGTGTGATGCATCTGTATGGCTGATACACTTTATGTTCCACTTTGATTATGAACTGAAGCCGGCATACCTTAATAATAAGAATATCTTCTCTGGGGTCATGAACCTGGAAGCAGAAAGCCTCATTCCACTGAGGTGATGTGGTTCGATCGCTCACCTTAAGAGATGCAAGAGTTGGTCAATATTAATAACAGATATCGTGTCACTCATACAATAAAACATAACACTTTAAATTCTCCACTGAATTAAGTCTTACTGTAGTTTTGCGGGACACTTCTCCTAGAATAACCTCTGCTCCCACTTTTGGCTCCTTGCCACTCTTCTTAACCTGCAGACAGACAAAAGGGAATAATAATTAAAGCGTACAATTATAAATATTAGCTGCTTACACCGACATCATCCTTACATAAGTAATAAAAGACTCACTGGTAAGCCATCTGCTTGCTCAATACAGACAAACAGCAGGCCTGCTGAGGGAACTGCCTTGTTTTGGTAGGACTGCCTGGAAAAGAACTGAAGAACCTGAAGACACAGGGAAGAAGTGCTGAGTATGGATCAAGCTTACCAGCACGGGTCCATTACTTATCTGGGAATACCGACCTGGTCCAATCTATGTGACTCAGAGGCTGTGGCAACCCATTCCAGTACCAGGTGAACTCGTCCAGATTTAACATCACTGAGAGTGTACCACTGAAGAAAGAAGTGGAATCATTTAATACAGAAACTACTGGGTACGGTCGAAACAAGGCAAATGCCAACATGCAGGGTTCTTTCGGTAACAAGTGTCTTTGCTGCTGATTCTTTCTCTTCGTGTCTTTCTACCATACGAAATGCTTCTCTTAAAATCGGTAATACAGTAAATAGTAAATACATAGTAATACATAGTAAATACAGTCCCACAGGGCCAACAGAATAAAAATCAATGAAAACACCCTGTCTGTCTTCTCACATAGAAAGATGTTCACTCTGTGCAGTTTTTCACTCATTCATATTCAACCCAAGATTTGCTGAAGCAGGGGACATCAAAACTGTACAAAAGAGTAACACTTAATAACCTTAAGAAGTAAGTGACCATTATACATCTAGGGTTGTATTAGGGTTAAGTTGGACATGTGAGCTAAGTATGTCAGGCATTCATTTTTTGCTTATTTTGACCACAATCTCTGAAGCTAAACGTGCAGCAATATGGTTGACAAGGAAGATCCCACCTGGTCAGTGTACTGAGAATCGATGATCTCCTTCAAACTGATCTTCAGCCTGTATGTCGGGATATGTGAGATTAGTACAAATAGTAGTAACAAATCCATTCATCTTATTTAATAACTGAATAATTTACAGTTGTTGTACCTTCCCATGAAATCATCCTTCATGTCCATGTCTTTATCAAACACCTCCACTTGCAGCTCCTGGCCAGGCAGCTGGGTAAGAATCACCTGAGGGGTGAACAAAGTTGCGAATTTCAAAGGACTTTCTCAAACCAATAATACAATAGACATTTATAAATACATGCAATCTTTAGCCACTTCTATTCTGTAAAACTGTGTTCTTTCAATAAAGAACCTATTGTTATTTACCTCATACATCTCGTTCCACGTGGGGTTCAGATTACTCTTGATAATCTGACTTGTGAATGTTTCACCCCCAATGTTGATCTTGACATAGGGGTCGCTCTTGCCTTTTACCATGCCCCCCATCATGTTATCTTTCGGAACAAGATTCTGCCCTGCCAATAGGTGAATTCTAAGCAGTCCCTGAAAAAACATTACAAACACATTAGTATAAGTATTCGCAATTAACTTTACAAAGAAAACACAGTCCCACGTCAGAGTCATAATTGCTGTTTCCTCCATTACCTCTGTGGCAAAGCTAGGATGAGGGGAGGTCTGCTTGGGGAGCTGTTTGGACAGTCCAGCCTCCAGATTAGATGACACATCAGATGATACACGTTCCTCATCTAACCACAGGACCTAAGTTGCAAGAAAACAAGAAAAGAGAAGAGATAGAAAGAAGGTTCATAAAATATGACCAAAATCCCAGAATCTAGTCTCATTTCAGCTGAGACACCATCATACATTAGAAACATTTTTGATGAAAATCTAATTTGTGATTCTATAATTTGATGTATTTATCATTGTCATCAAATGATCAAATTCAATGCTGCATTGGTGAATGGGTCTTGCTGTCATTTACCCTGAGAACTGTGGTGATATAGATGCGACTGGCAGATCCAGAGTTGTCCAGCTGGAACCACTGGTCCAGAGAAAGATTAGCATTGGACAGCAGACGGGACAAAGGGATGGTCAGACTGCCCAGCGTCTTCACACGGTCCCCATCCTTCACCTGGTTAATTTAACATAAAGGAAAGCCAAAATTAGACCACAAGTTTGGCTCTTAGAATACCAAAAACAAAGTTTAGTGCAGAGCCTTTGTTACCTGAATGTCTATGTCCTGCTTGCGAGGATCTTGGATGAAGAAGGTAAAAGCTTCCCCCCACTCTGGATTAATGGTTGTGTAACAAGTCTAAAGGCGAGAGTAAATAGTACACTTACAGGAATAAACGCAACACAATCTACAGAATTATAATGGGCTTTCCCAGCACATATACCTTGCTCTCTCTAGTGATGTCCTGCACAGACAACTGCACCATGGGATTGGGAGCTTTATTTTCCTTCTTCATCTAGGAGATAAGACATTACAGAGAAATATGAATACAGAGTGAGGCATGTAAACAATAACACTCTGTAACCAAGAGCAGAGGAATAAATAGACTTATCTACCATTCTGACAATGTGTGGATGATGTGAATAATAGTGTGCATAAGGCTACCATAGCAACAGCAAAAACAACTGAAAGGAAGCACCAGACCAACATGGCATAATCAGGAAGTATGAATCTGCACTGAAAGAAACCACAAAGACTGAGTTTGAGTCCAAAGATATTTGTTACTGCTGTTCCCTTATGTGCATGAAATTGGCACAGTAGGAAATATTTAACGGTTGTGGATAAAGTTCATCCTTGCACACTGCTGTGCACAGGATTAGAGGCCAAGGCAACAACTTTGTGGAATATCAGACAGGTGGCAGTTACAGCCCTGCCCCAGTTTAACCACACACAGGAAGCAGCTCTGAGCTAAGCACGAATGTGGGCAGAGAGGTTAGAGATATTTGACTCACGGGAAGTGCCTCAGCCTTGTCCAGATATACAACCAAGATGGCTGAAGAAGGCGGGTCGCCAGCTTTACTAGTGACACTTTGATTCCTTTTCAGGGTCTGAGGGAGAATGGCAAATAGTATGTAAATGTTTGACACAAATATAGAGTGCGCTGAATGGCAGGAAAAAAATCTACTCTAGAATCACCTAAGACTAACGTATCAGTGGAAATGAGCGACTCAAACCTGCTCAAGTCGATCAGTGCTAGGCAGTAAAGCCAGCCACTCCAGTCTGAAATGAACCCGTCCTGATGGCGTGTCTTTCAAAGTGAACCACTGGGAAGACAGCCACATGCATGTACTTAATAATAAATAATATAATATATATTTTTTTTAAATGCTTATACAAAATTTGCCTGAGAGGATAACAGCTTTTTACTTACATCATCGACAACTATGGATTTCTTCACAATGCCCAAATCCAGTTTGGTCCTATATGGAGGAGGAGTGCAAGAGAGAATTAAAATAAAATAAGAAAGTGTTTTGGGTTAAAGTGTTATTATTTCCTGCTTTATTCTTGATTGTGCTGGTTATGATTTTGGGGTTTGGTGTTCTCTGAATTTCTTTCCTGTACCCCTCTACGTAAGTGTGTATGAATTCACTCCCTGCCTTTGTGCTCTAGTTCTGTTGTCTTATTTGTGTTATGGGTTCCTTATCTTCATTAGTCCTGTTTCCTGTTTTGCTTGTGTGTCTAGTGCTACTTTTATTTCCTGTCTCTCTTCCCTGCTTCACCTGTGCTTTGTTATCCTCTCCTCTTCTGTGTATATAATGTTATGGTTGTCTTTCTATTGTTCTTTGCTCGTTAACTGTTTCAATGCTTCATGCTTTGTGGTGTTTGCCTCCAGTATTTTTCTGTGCTTTATAGATAGTTCTATGTTACTTTTGGATGTTGTTATTCATCTCTCTGGACTTTCGATTACTTTGCTTCTGTTTTGGACAATCAACCTGTAAGTTTTCACCTAGTGTAAATTAAACCTCACTCAACTGAACATAACCTTGTAGTGTCTGCATTTGGTCCTGACCCCTGCTTTCTTTTAACAGACTTTAACAGAAAAAGCAAATGTTTTGATGAAAATAAAGGATCACGGCACAGAAAGCAGACTTAACTTTAAAAGTAGAAGTATATGCTTCAAAAAAGGTAGTGTATTTTTTCCAACTGGCCATGCAAGGTGACAATGTGAGATTCAGCATATGAACACCAGAGACATGAACTATGCATATGTACCTGCCCAGGAAATCATCCTTGTCTGGGTCTTTGTCATATACCTCCACCTCCAACTCTTGACCAGGCACTTCATGGACTATGACCTGATGTACCAGACACACACAAGGACATGAAGATTGACAGAGGGACTTGTATGGAAGCTGGCTGTGCCCTCATGTGTCCATGAATGAAAATGAAACATTCCCTGCGCTATAACAGTCTAATACCTCAAATACAGAACAAAGTGAAATCATATATGATTGAGTCTTCTAACAGCTGTGCATGATGAGTAATGATGACACAAATTTCAAATTTTCCATAAAACTCTCCATTCTTCTTACCTCATACACCTCTTCCCACTTAGGAGACTCTGTGTTGTCAATGTGTTTGGAGGTGAAGGTCTGAGGACCAACCCTCAATATGGCATAGGGGTCAGACAAGCCAGCCATAACCCCTTTCACATAGTTGTCTTTGGCTACTAGAGTCTGTGCCTCCAGTAGGTGGATGCGTACCACACCCTAAAACAGAAAACAGGAGGATGAAGATATACTAGCCCGGGAGACAAATCTGTGAGCTTGTGTTTCAATTGATTTGATTCCCCTCCTGTTCAGAAACATTTCCAGCTGTCCTGGCCCAGGTCAGGTCACTCAAAACCATTTATCTAATATGGGGCAGGTTTAATATGATGACTGTAGAGGTGCTTCGCTGAGGTATTTTCGTAAGCAACCATAGCAGATCACTGATGTGGAACACACAGTATTAAACCAAAAAAATGGCTAATTCACACTTCTGGATTGGTCTGGTGATGTCAGGCTAGTAATATACTGGTGATGACTCAGGTGTAAAATTCTATAACAGTTTGCCTCTTTCTGTAGGTGCATATTTCATATTTAGGCTTTACCCTGGGCAAAGGAGAGCGTAGTTGGGCCAGTTGCAGTCCCGGAACCAGGGGGACAACCAGGCGGTTGGGCAACACCAAGAAGGAGGCAATGGCATCCATAATCATGCTGTCAGACATGACACTGAGACAAAAGTGAAACGTAAGGAAATGTAATGCATTAACTATATAATTTACTATTCAATAACATTTTATTAGGTTATGTTTATTACAAGGTTGAGGACTATTACTAATGTGTAAACCAATAAAAGGTTATTTTAGCATGACTCACTTCAGTCCAGGGATGTCCAACAAATTAGTCAGTCCAGTCCAATTGATGTCAAGTTTCTGGGAAGAGATAGAGACAGAAAAACTGTATGTAGCAAATCCATTGAGACTGATGAGAAATCAATAGCACGAAAAGCATACGAGGCTACACTGAGACACATGAGAGTCACTGGAATTGGGAGCGAGGGGCAACAAGAAAAGGACAAATAGAGGTGAATGTGGATGGACGTACAGGCCGACGAATGAAAAACATGGTTACCGCACCCACTATGGGCACATCTCCAATCAGAGGCTCCAGAATCACCCGCATCACTCCATGTAGCTAAAGACAGACAGAAATGATGTTTGTGAAAAACATGGATAAATGCTTACAGAATGGCTGCATATTTCAGTTAGCCCTTTAGCTTGGCAAAGTCTATTGATGACATATTACTCTGCATTTCAGTCAAATAACACTTTTAAGCTTGAAAAGAAGACAAACCTGTATTCCTTTGACTCCAGCTTTGCAGAAGTATCTCTTCACCTCAACATTGATCTCTACATTGCCCACATAGCTGAGGATACAAGAACAAAAATCTCATCTACAATTATGCCTTTTAAAAGTTGTAATAGAGAGATGACAGTGACTTGCTAACCAAAGAGCAACAGATAAACATAAATTCACCTAATATAGAGATCTAGCAGGACTTGTCCTTTGTCATTCTCTGTGTGTGCCTTGATCCCTACAACCTTCATGGCCTGCAGCAAACAGAAAGCACATTTGTTAGCACAATATACACAACAGGGACTATTTACTGCAGTGTCTTATTGCAGTTACAATATCAACGACATCACCTTGTCTCCCATGTCCACTTTTGTGAAGGTGAGGGTTTGGAGGTGGGGGCTTGAGCCTCGGATAGATGGAGCAATGGTTTCCACCAGCAGCTTCTCAAGGTACTGGCCTACAAAGGGCCACACCTGCTGCAGGACCTAGCCAGCAGCAACAACAACAACATGGTTATAAGCTGCTTTTATTACTAAGAAACACAACTCAATATTCGATGTGCACCCCTGCAACCAGAGACCGCTTCTTTAAGTAAACAGTCATTTAGCCACATAGCAACAAAACCAATTGTCGAATGCCTTGGCTTCCATAAGCAATAACTGAAGAATGGAAAAGACAGCTGTAGCCAGTTGAGTCCCTTCAGCTGTTAGTCATCTACTTTGGGTCCCTAGATATACCACAATGAATCTGGTGCTCTACATGTGCTCAATTTTTACATAATATGAGTTTTGCTACATAAACATGTTATGTTTACATGTTATAAACATGTTATGTCTTCTTTTTCCTACAGGGGAACAGAACCAAAAGCAGAGGCAATTTTTGCTTGTGTGACTGTGGGAAAAAAAAACAGTTGGTTACAGTCTGGCATTAGTGGAGAGTGAGTCATCAGCTGCCTGCTCCTGTGGAGGATGAAGCCTGAAAAACAAGGAAATCTGCTGACCTCCCCTCTAGTAACCAGTCTCAAACCTCTGCTTTGTCTGGCTCTCTAACAGTTAGATCTCGTGGTCTTGTTAGCATGAATAATTTTATTTCTGTATGTCTATATTAGTGGCTCGGGTTCTCTGGCCTAGAAGAGCAAAGGAGGTGGGGGTTGGAGGGGACAATGGCTGCAGTTTTATTTAGTTTGGGGGGCAGGGCAGCACCTCCCTCTTCCTGTGAGCTAGCCTGCAATGAAATGGAAATGTTGAGAAGGTTACCTGGCAATGGGCCTGCTCTCTGCAGTACAGACAAAGTGGCTACACTAATGGAGGTGTGGCCTTTTCTGGAACATGGCATCAACAGCAGCAGTATATCAGCTAGCACCAGCTATTAACAAAGCATAATCTACTGAGTGTCAATCAGCACAACAGCTGGACAATTGAGCAGACAGAAGTGTGTGTGTGTGCTGTGGGCATAATAACAAAGGAATAACTAGTGTGTATGTGTAAAGTCATATAGTGAAAAGGTGAAGCAAAATAGGAAATCACTGTTATATTACCTTGTTCAGCCACTCAACCTTCTCAACATCTGGAAAGTTGACCTGAAGGAAAGACAAACAATGAGAGTATGTACTTAAATTATGCATCGAGCCGGATAAACACACAACAGGAAATGATTTAGACACAACTGATGCCGTTCTGAAAATGTCATCAGTAGCTCTGTTAATATCATCTTAGTGTTTTTTGCACCAGGTTTTAGACTGACCAAATATGTCCAAAAGTAAAAAAGGACAGCATATAAACTGCAGTAACTGTTCATTCAAAGATCACTTTGAACTATACCATACTTTTACAATATAAGTGACTGAAATATCCTCTTGATTGATATATTAGCTGGTAAAGAAAATTCTAACATGTGCAATTTGTTATGCACACTGGACAACAGCACTGGAGACCAATATGGTGATGCCCCTTTGTGAATACTTCAAGGAGAAGCATGCATTCTGTGTGGTTCGCAAGCAATCACTGTAATCACTCACTGAAAAAGTACCCACAGGAATTTGGGTGTGGCTAGATATTCTGAGGCAAAACATGCCCATGTGGGTTTCAAGCATTATGGGTGCATACTCTCAGGATGTATGCCATGCAAATCATGGCTATTACTTCTCACGCATTTTACAGCCACATTTAGCTGAAAATTCACAAAGGAAAACAGGTTTAAGTGTTGTTGTTTTTGCTGCAATGCACTCAGAATTTCCCCATTTGAATGCAAACAAGTTCAGTCTTGATATACAAACACACACATGCAGTAAATGTGGTTTATGTCGTTGCAGAAGTGTGGGAACAAAGTTCTGCTACAAAAAGGGACTGGTTTCATACAAGTTCCAGTTAGGAGCTTTACATCATGGGTAACATTAGAGGGGGAAAACATATCTGAAGAGAAAAAGACACTGACCCCAATAGCAATGCCCGTATCTACTTCCATATGAGGAAGTGATTGATGGGAAACATTCCCCTAACCCCTCTCTGATAGACAGCTGGAATTTTAAGTCGTACCAGGACAGCTTATAGAAATTTCCAAAAATGCCCACAATATTATGAAAACGCCAGGAGTGATACCATATCAGCTAAAAATCGCGTAAACACTGTGATGAGGCCGTTTACTGAAAACAAACTCTTTGTCAAATCCTGCAAGTCCCTGCATGCTGGTGATATAACGTTAGGCCTAAGTTATATGATGTTTGGGTTCATTCGTTTTTCACAACGTGGGGTTATACTGTAGTTCAATGAGGGCTCGGGAGCGGAAAAAGCTGCTGTATAATTATTTTTGATGACACAAGACACCCGCTGACAGTTAAGTCTAGCGTCTTGTCTTACCCATGCAGGAAGATCTCGCTTGATTTTGGACACCTTCATGGTTGTGAACTCCTCCTCGTTGTCGAGAAACTGTATGGCTGACTTCAGACGTGCCTCCTTGGCTTCTCGGACATGTTTCCATCCCGTGTAGACCATCATCCCGAACATCAACAGACTGGTGCTGACCCGGTAATAACCGGCCAGGTAGACGGGCAGCAAGGCTCCAAGACATTTCCCAAACGTCCACAGTACCGCGACTGCACTTATCCCCTTGGGTTTGGGAGCTTCCGTCTCCACGTTACTCAGGGCTTTCTTCTCTGGGCCGCTTGTGCTCGGAGAGTCGGTGCCCTTCGGTTCACTCGGGGCGGATTTATCGCTTTGCATAGTGGTAACTTCCGAAGCAAAAAATACTCACCAATACGTTAACGTTACCGTTGGATACAAAAATATTAAGCTACTAACGTAGGCTGACTACGCTAACTTAAGTTACCGTTTAAACAAACGTTGCAATGTGGTTCTTACGCTGGCTAGTTTACTCTTAGTGTGGGTCGCATTTTCTTTAACGCTGCTGAAACATATTTGTTTTCGTTGGACTGCGGCAGTTTCACTGAAGAGAAACGGGTTCAGAAGTATCCGACAGCAAGTTCTGCTCCTCGCCGAATCCCGTTATCTCGACAACTGAATGAAAACACGCCCACTGAAGCGAAACACGCTGTGACTCTTTCGCTGCTGCAGCAAGACTGTCATCAAATTTGTGGTAATTTGCCTACCGCAACATTACGCTGTCGAAAACTGATGTGTTGCACGGCATTGCGGGTATTATTTCACTGTCTATTAAAACGTAAGTGTCAGGCGAAGGACCGAGATGCTGAATTTCAGGGGGAAACATTGTGTTACAGCCAAGTGCTGGTTCGTGTCAAATCGTTAACCCATCAATACTGCAAGACAATTACTTTCTGCTGCTCCGGTTTGTTTTAAAACAGCAGACTTTGCATTCTCCTCAATCCCTAAATCCGGCATGAGCACACAAGCCGGGGCTATGACTCCCAGCGTTTATGGTACACCCACACCAAAATATTCCACTTGTTTCAAAAGCCACAGGGATGAGGCTGCTGAAGTAGCAGAGGGGATTATATTCAAGTTTACACAATGTGACTCCACCCAAACAGCTTCTGCAAGGGGATGTAAGGCATGACACACAACACTTGACACTGGAAACCGTCTCTCTTTGTGTATGACTTATTTGTGTGAGCTGTGAATGTAAAAGTAGTTGTGAATAGAAGAAGGCAGCTGTAAACAAAGTGACAGACAACACAATATTCATTGTTGAGTGTTTCATATTCTTTTTTTAAATGTGCAAAGTACCAAAGTTAATTTACACCAGAGCCATCCACAAAAATAGAAACACAAATGGCTTCACGTGCCCACAAGGATGGCACAATGTCCTTGCAGAAATGGTTTAAACACTATGGAGGACCTCACATATTTGCAGTGTGTTTAGTCCATTTTTGGTGCCCATGCTTGAAAAGGTCCGTTTGGTACAAAGGCTGTACACAGGTCAGTCAGTCTGTAGGAAGAAAAGTATTTGTGATGTTGGGTGAACTGAGGGAGGCTGAACAGAGCAGCCTTCATCCTGCCCTCTGGTGGCGAAGTACCATCACTGTTCTGTCATCAGTTTAGTGTCATACACATAAAAGAAGACAATCTATGTTAAAAATCCCTGTTAAGGATGCTACAGTCTGACATGTGGGTACTACAGTACTGTAATTAATCAGTTAGTGAGGCAGAGTGGTGATCCTCATGCTTTGACTCGCAATGGGGTAGGACACCATCGGGGTGGTGGCGTGACTCATGGTGATGCCAGGCAGAGGCTGCGTCATGGACACTGCCACTGGGGCCACGGATACAGCCACCGGTGCCATAGAAACAGGTGGTGCCATCCCTTGGGCAATGGTCTGCGCAAGGGCAGCCGAGAGGGGCGTGATCTCAGGGTTGAGGTGGGGCGGCGGGGCTGTAGGTGGAGCAGCATTAGTTGGGGGCGCTGCGGGGGCGCCAGTGGGAGCAACCAGGTCTTGCTGGGTGACAGGCCGTGGCTGCAGTCCAGCACTGCTCAGGGTGGTGTGAGTCTGGGCGATGCCATGATTGTAGGAACTTACTGCACCCACAGGGGGGGCCATACTCTGCTCGGTGGGTGCAGGAGTGGAGGACAGAGTCATCACCTTGGCCTGGTTTCGGAACTGGGCGTTCTGCTCCAACAGAACCTCGTTTGTGGCAATGAGATTTGAAACCTGAGAAACACACAAGACATGGATTAAAGAAAAATGTCTGTGGACTGGATTCCAAAAAGTCCACTGCCAGGAAGTCTTATCCTTTATCATAAACAAGGTTATAATTATATCATTTTTTTAACTACATCAAATACATTACCACCAAATACTGTATTCAGTTTATGCAGTTATTTATTCTACAAGTTTGTGATAAAGCAGCCTTTACTTTTCCCACTGTGTCTTATGATGTTCCTAACCATTCAAAACACAGGTTTAGAGGCGGCTATCACTCTGAAATTCAGTGACGGTTATTTTTAATACAGGAGCCAACACCAGGCAACAACTAAATCTAAAATACTTCCATGTTTCCTAATGCTTTTGAAGATGAAAACTAAAGTTAATTTTCCATCAAATCAATTATTTATTGTTATATGGTGAAAAAGGATTGCTACCTAAATACCTCAGATTGCCAACACACGTAACTGTACACATTAGTTTCAGTATTGATTATTCTGTTGTTTTTTTACCCAAGAACATATTTTCAAATAGCTTATTTTGTCTGATTAACAGCACCAAAAGCACAAAATATTTTGTGCACTATCACATAAGACTATGAAAAGCAGCAAAACCTCACATTTGAGAAGTTGGAAGCATCAATTTTTTTTTGGGAGGGGGGGGTTAATTTGAAAAATTACTAATGATTAATTGTTGATCAAAATAGTTTCTGTGGATCGACTTATTGTTTCAAGCTCTACTTCAAACATCTGGTCCTTGACATATTAAAGTTCTTCTGAATTCCTTGTGACTAAAGTTAAATTTAAGATTATGTAATATAATGAGGCACATGACACCATCATGTGGAAGGGCCATATTAATTCATTTAGTAGAGGAAGCATACAAAATATCTTTGATAATATAATGCAATCTGATACCATAGCCTACAATAACTGCTACTTTTGTTGAGCTCATTAAATTAAATTTAAGACCAACTTTATCACATTGCATCACACTGCATTACACTGTCATCTGTGGCTGTTACTTTGGATATTAGCTGTTAAAAAGCCAAATCACATTTTATAAGCAATATAGACATACAGATTTGACTTAAAGGATTTCAGGTACAAAGATTTCTGAGAGATCCAAATAAGGATTTTTTCCCCTCTCTCTCATTCTAACCTGCTTCTTCAACTCTTCCACTCTCTTCCTCAGCAGGGAGTTTTCTTCCTCCAGGAACCTGTACTCCAAAGGACGAGGTGGCAAGGTGGCTTGAAGTCCCAGCTCATAGTGGCCACCTCCACTCCCATCTGCCAGACGCAGCCCCTCCAGCCGCCGCCTCTTGATCTGTAGAGCAGTGTGGTCCATAGAGGCCTCCAGGGAACTAGGATCAAACAGTCCACTTTCAAGCAGAGGGTCATACACTGAGCATGAGCTCCGTTCATAACGCCGCTGCCCTGAAGAACTTATGGACAAACAGCCAGTCATGCCACCTGCACCTACTCCCCCAACTCCTGATATAACTGGATCTCTGCAGCCGCCCAGGCTGGGGCAACCCATCCCCATTATATTACTTCCACCTCCACCTCCCACAAGTCCTTGCATTCCTCCACAAGTACCTCCTCCTCCAACACCTATCCCTCCCCCAGCATTCACCATTCCACTGGCACCTGGCCCCACAACACCACCCACTCCAACCCTGGAAGGCTCATATTCATAGTCTTTTTTGACATGGCGAAATTTACATTTATTGCCCCTCTGGCACTCTCCTTTCAGGAAATCTCTGCAGATAGGAACCTCCCCACGGCTATGGGGGAGATCCATGGGGGACAGGCCCAGTCGTGCAGCAACTTTCCCTCTTAGTCTGAGGGGTAGCTCTCCTGTTTTTTTGTAATAGTCCTCATCCTCTTTAGATCCATGGACAAAACGGCAGTTGGAGCGCATACACTCCTTATTCTGGTGGTCATGACAGAAGATGAATTCGTTCTTTTGAACTCCCAAGTCTGGCACCTCATTAAAGTCTGGGTGTCTAAAGCGGCACCGCTTCCCCCTCTTGCAAACATTGCGTATGAAGTCCCTGCAGACACCGTCCAACGCCATTCCTGCACCTTGCCCCCCACCTCCACCGTTCCCACAGCTGTTGCCATTTCCAAGCGCCCCTCCTCCCCCCATGCTCCCGGAGCCAGAGACGCTGCCACCAACACTTCCTCCTGAACCTCCTCTGCCCTCTGTCGAGCCCCCTGCCAAACCAGACCCAGGTCCTCCGTCCTCGCCAAGACCACCAGCACTCCCACCACCACCTGACAGGTAGGAACTGTCCCGGTCAGGCATGGCGCTCGGCCCAGCGCGAAGAGAAAACAGCACTCATGTGTATGAAGGGGGCTGACGTGACCTGGCAAACATTCACATGAGACAAGCAAAAAGGTCAGGAATAGCTTTTTCATTGTAGCAGCGCAATCTCCTAAAGATCTGCAGGACAAAAACATAAACCTTAGTTGAGATATTAGCTTTAGAAGTGCACGAGAAGACGGATATGAAAGAAGGAAGGGAATATATATCTGGATAAGGCCAGGGCTGAAATATTAGCACGTGACACCTTGTAGTAATAAGTAGCACACTGGTGGTGTTGTTGTCACTGGGTGAGCAGCAGAGACACTGCTTTGGTGAAATAGTAAAACACAACAGTTAGATTCATATCATACCAAGCTAAATTCAATGCACAGGTTATCTGTCGGTTTCATATACATGAATAAAAGGTGCCGTCGTGCTCGTGGCACCATTTTAGACTTAACGTTACATTAGCTAGCGAGCGTTATCTGGCTACATGCTAACACTGTCTTACCAAAAAGAAACTACAAGCAGGATCCGGAGAACAGACGGGTGACTCGCATGCAGAAACGCGTTTCTCTAATTTTCCGAAATTCCCACAGCTATAGCTGCTAACAAAAACAACAAGTACCACCAGGCGTGCGTTATCTCTGTCACTTCCTCGAGGCCCCTGTGCTGTTTACTACATTTCTTGTTGCATCTTTTACCACCAACGAAGAAGACGAGCTTCTTCCTCGCCGTTTCCTCTGGGTGCTTTTCTGTCCTCTAGTGTGATAATAGTGAATTGCACTCACTGTGTTTTTTCATTGTGTTTGCTTTTTCACCGGGAACAAATGAATATACGGGTTTAAATGTTTCATATTATACTATGGCAGTCTTGTCGCTAAACCACGTTGAGATACATTTAATAACATCTGTGGGAGAAGTTGCATTTAATCTGATGCACTTTCACTAATGCTTCTTGTGCGTAACGTTAGTTCGGCTGAAATGGGCGTAACATTTTAGTATCAAAGCTGATAGTTAAGTAAATTATTCAGTGCCAGGAGCCAATTGTACCTGCTGAGTACTACAGCTGACGTGTAGACTAGATAGCTTAATGTATATTATGATGAGCTGTCAAACCACACGGTAGCTACTTCCAGATAAACTTCTTTGTGTAACTGTTGTGTCTGAGTTCCTCATCTGTGCTCAGGCGCCCGAGCATGGCAGTGCAAGGTGTTTTCCACTGGATGCGAGCCTGCGTGGTGCTGCAGCTCTGCTTATCTGAAGCCCTGCCTGCTGCCCCAGAGACAGGCAGAAATTACTACGATGCTCTCCACGTTGAGCCAAGAGCAACTGACATCCAGATAAAGAAGGCTTTCCGCAAACTGGCCATAAAATACCACCCCGATAAGAACAAGAGCGCCGATGCAGAGATGACTTTCAGAGAGATTGCTGAAGGTAAAACATATCTGCTACACAATGGACCTTTTTATTTTAATCTATTGTTTGTGTGTAATTTACACAGGTGAAATTAATTTTAGCATTTTCAAAACAGACGATTTAGTTATTCTCCCAAGAGGCTTCATAAATAGCGCCACCACCACCACCACACTCACACACACCTTTTATTGATACACCAATAGACAGCCAGTGGTGGAATGTAACTACATTTAATCAAGTACAAATTCGAGGTGCTTTACTTGGGTTTATGAATTAGGAATTATTCTGGTTTGGATTAAGTGCTCCTGTATGGGTTAAACTGTTTAAACCCACCTTGGATTAGCTGGATAATGCTTGTCACAAAACACGGCTGTTCTGAGCTCATGAAAAGTTGACTTTTTAGAGGTACTGTATGTGGTTCTCACAGGTAGTGTTGTAGTCAAGATCACCCAAACCAAGACCTGAGTTTATCGAGACCGAGACAAGACAAAGACTTTTAGGGGTTGACACCAAGTTGAGACCAAGACCAAGACCACTTCCCCACATTACATGACATACAATGAAATGTGGAACAAGATCATACTTCTCAAATTGAACTGAGAGATCCACATTCCCATGAAAACACCCACACACAAACACTAAGAGCTACTGTTGTACCCACATGTCAGCATAGGCACCTTTATTCAACACTACTTTTCCTTGCTTACCATCGTGAGGAGGGGGGACACATTTTTAATTAGGGTTATTTGTTGCATTTGAAACAAGTTTTACATTAGGATGTTAAGAAAAAAAATCAAACACAAAAGCAATTTATTGATATTTCCAAAGTTATGGTCTCGAAATAAATTCTGAGTCCTCAATGTCAGAGACTGAGACAAGACCGAGGGTGGAGTCCAAGACGAGACCAAGACCATCAATAAGTGGTCTTAAGCCTGGTCTCGAGACCAAGACCAATCTCAAATACTACTCACAGGAGAGTGAAGCTGCAAACATGATCTTAAAGAATATGATGCATTGCTGTAAATTAAGCTAAAGTAGTTAAATTAATAAAAATATTAGCGTAACCTTACATCTGCAGCACTAAAATGCTACATATTCATGCCACAGAAAGATAACTCCAAAAACAACATATGAAATAGGAGAACATCGACTGAGCATTTTACTGCACAAGATATACTTTTACTTTAGATACTTAAAGTACATTTTGCTGATAATACCTACACACTGTAAGGGTTTGAATGCAGGACTTTTACTTACTTATAGTGGAGTATTTTCAGTGTGGTACTAAAGGATCTGAATACTTTTTCTACCACTGGCCACTGATGCAGTCAAATACAGCAGCCCTGCAATAAATCATATCTTGGTGAGGGTTATAAGGTTGAGTTTTGACTAAAGCTTTTTACAAGATTCAACTGTATTGTTACTTTGGATGTCTGCGGAAAGTATTTCAAACACTGTATACTGTAATGCAATACTATTGCACCACCAGCATACCGCCTACCTTCATGAACCTGAGTGTACTTTCGGTGTCATATCTCAACCAAAGTTAAAGTAATAACTAATCTTCCTCTCTTCTAGCCTACAAGGTGCTCTCCAACAAGGAGAAGAGGAGGCTGTATGACAGTGCCGGCCATGATGCTTTCCTAAGAGATGAGGCCTCTGTTGATCTTGAGGACGAACATGAAACAAGCTTCCACTTCAGTTTTGAAGACCTCTACCATGACCTCGATGATAGTCTTTTTGTGGAGGAGCCATACTTCCACTGGAGTTTTCACCAGGATGGGGAGGATGAGGACAGTCCATATGGACATTACAGTTTTGAAGATCCAGGCTTCAGCCTTTATTTTGGGGACGGAGATGAAAATGAAGAAGAGTACAACTACTAGATATCCAGCATCTTATTCCTGTATCATATATGACTTATATTTTAATGTGTTGTAGTTTCTTGATAATAAAGTCTCCAAGTTAGAGTGTCTGTGTCTTATATTCACTATAACACAGTTAATAGAGGCACAGTAGACCCTATTTTAGATGTGTGTATCCTGACTCTTGTATGGGATAACTTGTAAGTTGAGTGGTTGTTTTGCAGGCTTGTGAGGTTGTAAGGCTGACATCTGCAGATACTGATTGGACCGTTATGCCACTTTTCCTGTGTGGGTGTGTCAAAGGTCCTGAGTTACTGACTAACGCACTACTTAGTCATCTTTTTCCCTGCGGCAGCAGTTTAGATTGGGCATAGTTTTACTCCATTTCTCAGAGGACCCATTTGCACTTTGACCCAGAGGATATCCTGTGCCTGCTCAGCAGTTTGAGCGTGAGCGCTACAAAAGCCAACTTAATACTACAGATCTTAACAGCTTTATGCAGTTTTATTGAGATAAAAGGAGATTTGAGCATTCTACAAAGCAGATAAAAGAAATACTTGACACATTCACTTGCTTCACAATGATGGTAAGTTTGTGAAACTATTCTTTCTGACAACCTCCTGATTATCATGTGACAACTTTTTACTGCATGCAGACATCCACACATAAAGTGTGGGCTAAAGTGAAGTTTTTTATTCAGTCTAAATTCAGCTTGTAACTAATGTGAATTTCCTCCAAGGTATTGTAATGGTTATACTGTTTGCCACATTTTCTATTACAGGAAGAGGTAAAAGAAGTGACACCTACTCTGAGTGTCCATGGTCATAACATTAAGGTTACAGAGGTGTTGAAAGACGGGGACATGCTTACCTTCCTAATAGTGTCTCAAAAGGTGAGAAAGTGATTCATTGTTATTCGCTGCACGTGTTTCTAACATTGAATGTAGATGAATGCTGCCAACCGAACGTCAGTTGATTTGTTTGAATTTTGATCCTGCAAAAACAGACAGCTCAAATGACATGTTGTCTCTCTTGTCTGTGTTAGCTGTCTGGAACGGGGGAGTACCATGTGGACCGGACCTATGATGATTTCGAGTGGCTGCAGCAGCAGCTGTTCTTTCAGGAGGACGTGCCTGGGATACAGGGAGTCATAGTCAGTACTTCATTATTATATATTATGTTTAAATTTTATCTGCACACAATCTCTTAGTTGTCTTCTAAATGTACAAACACTTTTCTTACAATAACAGGCCAAGAAGATTAGTAATGGAACATGATGGTTGCTCAGTCAGTGAAAGGACAAACCAAAATGTGCATTCTATGGAACTTTAGTTAACTTCCTTTTGGATGTGTGCATCCGTTTATGTTATCTTTTTGTTTTTAATGGCCTTACTGTGGCTTCGCTATTGTTGAATTGGGTGGCAGAATTTGAGCTAAACTGCAGACGTTTACCTACAAGTGATAATGTGACATCGCGTGTTCTTGTAGCACAGTGCTTTTGGAGACAATCACAAACCAACATGTCTACGTCATACACTGACTCAACTGCTGGTTAGAAAATGTGTTACTGCCATTCAAATTATGGGGATCTTTTAAAATGCTACCTTTTTTTTCTTTACATCTATGTTTCCTTTGTAATCAGGAAGCTGATTATAGTGCTGCCATTGTGCCTGATGCCCCAGTCCTGTAGAAAATGATCTAGAGGCTTTGTGGTCTGATTGGATTTGTTTCAAGAAAATGCAACTGGTGCATTTCAGAAAGAAATGTTTGTATACTACTTTCTGTTATGTTAGTGACGTTGGCACAGTGTTTGAAATGTTTTACACAAGTGGATTTTTTGTAATATCTGATCCAGGGAAATCCAAGCACAGCACATTTCTAAAGCATTTACCTTATTTAGGCGCCTGTCCCAAGCCTAGCACTTAATGGAAGAAATAAAGTTTTGATTTTGGGAAAAAAACAATTGCAGAAATTATTATTTAGCTTTAAAAAACAATGACCAAATTATACTCTTTTTTTCTTCCAGTTTCCTCCTCTTCCTGCAAAGCCTCAGGTGAATACATCTTCCAAGGTTATAAAACAGCTTGGTGAGTAAATCTGAATTAATAAAATAAAGATTTAACAGTAAAATTAACCAAATTTATTTTCATTTCCGTGTCTATTCTGTTCTACAGTGCTGAGTGTCATATGACGTGTTAGGATCGAAGTGTTGATGGTTCTTCCTGCAGGTTTCCTTGGTTTAGGAGAGTGGCAGCCATACTGTAAAGCACTGGAAGCCTTTCTCCGGCAGATAACTGCACACAGCATACTCAGCAAAAATAAAGCTGTGGAGATCTTCCTGACTAGCACAGACGTAAGTGGACACAAATAAACAGGCTGTTTTTAAAACCAATTTTTTTTACAATTTGCTCCAGTAAAAACAATTTTATGCTACAAAAGGGTGCAATGTGATAACTGTACAAGAGAGATGGATAATAAAGGGTTAAATTTCCATTCTAAATGTTTTTAAAGCGAAATTGGAGGGAATAATGTGAGAAATATTGTAACCTAAATGTATGGAGGACTGAAGGCCAATGGGTTGCACTTGCAGCTGAGATGACAAGTGTCCAACATGATACACCAGGTGTGTCTTCAAAACTCAGGCAAACTTATGGCCACTTTTGAAGGGGCCTGTTATCAGGACTTGAAGGCAGTCTCTGAATTGGGACGTAGCTAAAGTGAAGCCTTTGTTTGTAGAAAAAGGAATGGAAGGACAAAACATTAAACAGGCTGGTGTCTCAATGTCACAAAATGAGTGCACTGTGTGAAATTTCAAAGGCACCAAATGATGAAGTGTACAGACTCTCAGCCCTGCTGCGTGTGCCTGCAAATAACACCAACAACATGAAAGAAGATCTCTCCTGATGCTCAAGTCAAAGACACACGTGCAAACTGTTAACCTAAAACATTTGTGAGTGGGATATTAAAAGCGTCGTGTTGTCAGACTGTAGTCTTTAACAAGGAAGTGTTATTCAGTTGCTG
>JAPMOB010211421.1:28419-78297 GCA_029875015.1 Lepomis gibbosus | reverse complement strand
ATCGGCTTGATATACTTGGATATTGGCCGATGCCGATTATGTTAAAAAATGCCAAAAATCGTCCGACCGATTAATCGGTCGACCTCTAGTTCAAACATAAATGTACCCTCAGGATGAACTGTTATAACTTTGACGATCACTTAACTTTTCCTCTAGCACCATCATCAGGTCAAAATCTTTACTTCAAATGACTAAGTACCTGCCAAATGAATTACATTCCCATGAGCCTCAGCTGTACTTTGAGTTTAATGCTAATGAGCAATCATTTGCATGCTGACACGCTAAACTAAGATGAACATAATTAACTTTATACCTGCTAAACAGAAGCATGTTAGCTGACTGACATTTGGTATTATGTGCAGCCTCACAGAGCTGCTAGACTAAGTATTGTTTTATAATTTTTTTCAAAAGATTTTCAGAATACAGTGTCAGCTCCTTAACTGTTAGTATCACCTCTACAAAGTACTCTCATTTCTATAATTCTATTATGACGGCTTCTGCACTGCATTGAATGTGCTGAATAAACGTAAGAAAGAAGATTCCGTGTCTCCTACAATGAATTTTCTTTCCTGTGAGAGAGGCTTTCACTGTGAGGCAGAATTTAATTTATCTAATCTGACAGCTACCTCTCTTCTTTAGCAACCCTTAAGATTTGGCAAAGATGAGGCGTGTTTCACTTGAAAGCATGAAATTACAAAACAAATCGACTGGGGAAAAACCACACTGACTCACAGATGTTCAGTTTAAACACAATTTATTATTCTGCTTAAATAATTACTCGGATCATCCAGTGTAGGCTATGTTGGTTCGTCATACATGTTGGTACCAGATTTATCATCAACAATGGATGCTTGGGGTGGTTTTGTATGGAAAAAAAAGAAAACATACAAAAAAAGTGACACATAAACAGAAGATCAGATTTTGATCAATGTGTGATCAATACTGTGATTTATGTGAGTTAGTAAAAATGACTACATTAAGATAATGGGGCTAAAAATAAGATTCTCTGTTCTCATGAAATTACAACCTATTAAATAAAGATAAAAGTCATCAAACCATCAAAATTTAACAGTCCCCTTTTTAAAACCACAGCAGACCTAAAAGCTTAAACGTACACTTCTAGTATGCATGATGGGCTTACAGATAGACATTTTTATTTGATGTTGCACGCACACATGGGCTGCTAGCAGTTTGTAGATAACACGTTGTGCCAGTCTGCAGGTTACATTCAGGGACGCTGACCTTCCTGAAGCGTAAGAATGAAGCTATCTCTGCCACTCGAGTGTGGAGTGTGTGATCTTTGTAAAAACTAAGGTAAAAACAGTTATAGATGACATATGGTTGGGTTATTTTTATGAGTGCTCACACAGACAGAAAGTACTGTCAAACCCCTCTCTAATTGTATTACAGTGCTTTGAATTAGGAGGGAAAAAAAGGAAAGCTTTAAAAATAAAGTGACGTCACATGCAGCAAAATATAATTTCTCTGAAGACGAAGAATGTTCCACAGACAGAGCAGAAGTAGCTGTTGGCTATAAAGAAACGTCCTTTGTTGAAAATCAAGCAGTTTTTTTTCTCTCTCATTCATTTCTCATTTACATACAGCTTTTTTTTAATATTCATTTGGAAGAGCATGTCAGGTCACACACTCAAGGCTGCGCAAACAGTGTCGACCTCTCAATACAAACGCACCGACTCCGCGAAGCTTCAACAACTCAAATCAGTGCATAAACAATCTGTGAAGCTGCTGATCTTTTTTTGTTTGTTTGTTTTTTATTTTATACAGTGTCAGTTATATACAACAAAATCACCCATTTACTATTATATTTCATTTTTAAAAAAAGAACCACATGGTAACACCCCAATACTGTGGGTCCAGGAGGAAAAAATAGACCATATAAGGCGAGTGTCTGAGAGAGAGAGTGGATCACACGTCTTTATCTGTCAGCAGTTTGCTTGTTTGCTCCACCTTTGGTCACAGATGCCTTTCATTCATCAAAGATGAGAAAGTTCCAGCTCACGTCCAGGCGTGTCCTTCTGGTGTTGTTTCCAACAGTGAGTGAGTTTGGTGACATGCTCATGCGAAATCAAAGAAAAGTTTTTGCGTTGTCTTGCTGAAAACCATGCGTTGTAAGTGAAAGCTTCAGACACGTTTTGGCCGATTGACGAGGCTTCCAGTCCGTTTTTCCTCCCAGGGTGTGTTTGGTGTCGCAGGTGGACGTCAGTGGACCTGGTAGGGTGAAATATGACAAGCTTACATTAAGGTCTGACGTGCTGCAAATGGGGGCAGGGTGATATGGCAAAATTCTTTATTAAGACAAAGAAAGTTCTATCATTCAATATTATAATAAATATAAATGTCAAATCATAATTTTTAAGTTTAAGGTTGATTTTTGTTCCCGAGTGAAAGTTGAAAAAAAAAAAGTTAAAAAAAATGTTAATTAAGTAAAATATTTCTATAAATATTTAATAAGAAAATTAAGTGTTAATGCTTATGTGATTTCAATAAATTCTATCGAACATTTATTAATCACCTATTGAACATTTGTTATATCTTTATTGAGGAAAAGTATATCGCGATAATTACCATTATTGTTTTATTGCCCAGCCCTTCTGCAAATGGATTGATACTGTAGACATTCAATGCCACAGATGTGATGATTTACTTAAAAGGCTGATATTCTGCTAGCCGTACAGTATCCACAATAATGCTGAAATGATTAATTGATTGGTTGTAAATTAATTATCTTTTGATTTTGGACAATTTTGTATTAAAATACTATTTTCTGATATTTTATATACTAAATCAAAATATGTGACAGAGTCATTGATAATGAATTTAAAGGAATGGTCAATATGCTTATTTGTTTTCTTGCTGAGAGTAAGATGAGAGGATTGATACCGCTGTCATATGTACTAAATATGAAGCGAGCAGCCCCTAACCCTAACACTGTTTTTGTAAGGACTAAAATGTTTATTAGTGAGCTTTAGAGGTTGCGTTAGGTGTATTGTTTGAACTGTACAGATCCATGCTAGCTGTTTCTACCTGCTTTCAGTCAGAAGCTAATCGCCTGCTGGATCTAGCGTCATATTAAGCAACCAGACATGATAGTGGTATTAATCTACTCACCTAACTCTCAGCAAGAAAGCAAATAAACTTGAATGTCAAACTCGACCATTTAAAAAAAAAAAAAAAAGGTTTAACACTCATTTTGTTGGACAATTGAATGTAGTGCCAGAATGCATTTTTTGGCAAAACTGTGAACCAGTCCACTATTTTGGACTGATATTTATTCACTTCATGAATGGAGAATAATCAGAATTCAAGTTATTAGCCGCTTACCAGGTTTAGTTGAGAGCTCCACTGTTATGACTGACTCTTCTTCCCTTGTTTCTTGCTGGCGCCGTTTTCAGGCTTGGCAGAGAGAGAAAACGAGCAAAGCAGTGAGGTCCACCAAGAGACAGAAAAACAAAGAGGTAAAGGAAAAGGGGAGAGAAAAAAAAAGAAAGAAAACGTTAGCATTGTGCTCAGGCTGAGCACAGAGGAGCTCAAGTACTGTACGTCAGGAGATCACAGGCAGCGTGCTGTAAGAGAGAGACGAGTTTAAGGAGAGAAAAGTGTTACAATTACTACGTCTGTTCATCTGCAAACGAAATCACACATGCATCATGACTTGTTAAAAGAGAAAAAATAAGCGTTTATTTTTTTCTATATTAGTTGAGACACTTGTAATATTAGTAGTTTTCAAACCCAATTAACGTGCCAGTACTACTGATACACACACAGCAGGACACAACCACTGCAAACATATATACAGACAGCCCATTCTAATGACTACTTGCTACGCCATTACACAGCACTTCACAAACTGCAATCCGTTTTTTTCACAGCAGCATGACGGCAAACAGCTTGATGCTGAGATCAGAGTACACAATAAGAGCCCCATAACATGTGACACTACAGATGTGCAGCAGTAAGAATGAAAGTGAGTATCGGGAAAGACGATTTGTTATGTTACTTAATGTGTCATAGTCTTGGATGCCTCTTGTGACCCAGAACGAAAAGACAGGTTAGCACGTCAGAATTTTTTTTTCCTTTCTTGCTTTCCTCCAGTTTAATATTGTCTATAGCAAAATTTCTCGAAAATCTGCAAAAGCAAATGAATGTGCATTTCCACCCACTGCTGTTATGTCAATATTGGAATTGAGATAAATGATGGCACATGTTCTCGTGTCAGATGCCGTTAAAATACTGCAGAAAAGGACTGCAGTCAAACTAAACTAACGGTGAAAAACAGTCCAGAAAACATGATGTAAAAATGCTTTGTGTTTGTTTAATATTAATTTGAGGTTTGTTATAAGCTCTGTTGAGTGAAAGTTTCAGTGGAAAAATTATTTTGTATTTCAGACCTTCCCATTCTTCATAGATATTTTTTAAAAATGGATGGAAACACACTTATTGTTGATCTTGCATGCCTGTCTATGGCCCCTTCTGCCTTATCACTGTTGCTTGACTGGTAGTGTGTGGTATGAGTGTTATATTTGTGCTACGGTGGATCAGAGCGGTGAAATCGTGCGGGCTGAAAACACAAAACAAGGAGCTGTGTAGAACTACAAAGTTGGGTGTTCGTCGTCTGACATCTCACATTAGTCTGAGATTTGATTTAATGTTTACATACAATTACAGCTTCATGCAGGTGTAAGTGGGCTAGCATAGCAAAGGATTGCTCAGCTGACTAAGTAAGGCGGTTGGTTTTAACGCCAACCTCAGTTTTCCCTCTCTGGGCCTCCTGGGCCTTGTGGCCCTGTCGGGAGCGCTTCCCCCTCTTCTTGCCCTTCCCCCCTGTGGGGCCTGCTGCTGCTGCTGCTCCTGCTGAAGAAGCAGCGTCTGCTCCACCTGTCACTACACCAGCAGCAGATCCTTCTTCTGAAACAGTTTTGCCTTCACTTTCCCTCCTTTCTTCCGTGTTGACCACACGGCGTACCACCTTTCTGATCACCTGTAGGGGGCAGAAGCACGTCAGGGGGGAAGGAGGTGGGGGAAGGAAGCAGGAAAGCATTTTGTGAGGAGAGAAAATGGAAAGGATGGTGAAAAGGATACTTAATAGTGTATGTGTGTGTAGGTATATGAGATAAAGTATAGGTATATGTGATAAAACGTGTATTTGTGTTTTACTCTGAGTGTTCACGCCAGATTTTTAAACTACTTCAAAAAGCTCTCCCCTTTTTCTATTTGAAATATTACTGGGGAAACACGTGTGTGTGTGTGTGTGTGTGTGTGTGATGCTGTAGGATAAAGATGCGACAGGTAATGGAGGAAGGGGTGGATGGTTACTTTTCTGGTGACCAGATTCCCATCTTCATCTGTGAACTGCTCCTCCGTCACAGACTCTCCAGGAATATTTTTGGCGTCCTCTCCCTGAGGTGAAGGTTTAAAGGACGAGTGAGATGGAGGAGTGAGAGACGCGGGGGGTGGGAAGGACGGAGGGGTGTAGGCACAGGTTGGGAAGAGGTTGGAGAGGTTATCTGTAAGACTTAATTATTCATCTGGTAATTCAGAAAATAGATAACATTTCCAAACAGACGTCAGCCTGCCTGCCACAGCCGATGGGTTTCTTACTGTTAAAATCATGGATAAAGATTTGATAATTGCACTGCAGAATTTCTCTGGTGTGGTGCAAAACCAGGATTAATGGTAATGAAGCCTGAAGCAGTTCACCTTTTTTAAGTGCAGTTTCATTAGTACAAATTATTTAATCATTAGATTAAAACTTAATTAAATAAGCTAAAATCCTTGATGGTGTCCATCTGTGATGCAGCATTGCTCTGAAGACATGGGAACGTTTTGCTCACTGATATTTTACATTTTGGCAGGGTAATACTGTTCAGGACAATGTAGGAACCCAACTGATGCTAATGCATCAGACAGGCTGACTCAACATGTAAATATGGCTTTGTAACACAAACTGTGGTTTATTATTTTACCTGGATTTATCGTAGAGGTGTAAAAACAATTGTATTTATTAATATACTGTAAATTCATATCAATCACTGCAAAACTCGGAGTCCAACAGCTTCAAGAGGATGCAGACCGCCCTCCCCCCAGCTCACAAACACACACAAATTGATGTATTAACATCGTAAGCTCAAAAATGAGGCCCCATTTACACAGAAGAAGATTGTCTATAGTTTAGAGCTGCAATGATTAACCAATTATCAAAATTCCCTGAGTCTGTCTTTTAGAGAAAATGCCCAAATTCTACAGTTCCAGCTCCTTAACTGTTAGTATTTCCTGCTTTCATTAGTCCTCTACAGTTATAAACTGAATATCTTTTGCGACTGTTGATTATGAAAATAATTGTTAGTTTCTGCTCGTAAGTAAAATGTTTGTACATTACAATTTAACCATCTAGTTGATGCTGTTATTCAGTTTGAATTAAGAGCAAAGATTGGTGTGTTCAGTCACCAGCAAGTCACTGGTGAACTGGTGTTCAGATAGGTGTTCAGTGACTTGCTCCAGGACACGGGGGTTGGACACATAATTGACACATTGTCATGTTGTGGGAACAGTAACTACCACCATGGTTCTGCCACCCTTCAGAAGAGTGTTGAACATACTTATCAGATTTTCTGCTCCTGTGGAAATCCAGCCTCAGAATAACGCTTACAAATAGTATATTCCTCTATATACATGAGCCAAACACACAGCACAACCAACAGCCACTGACCAGGTAGCAATGCCAAACAGCATGGCTGATGGTGTAAGAGCTCACACCAACAAGCAGTGAGTAGCACTTCATGCTATAGCAAGGCTAAACATCCACACAAACTGACTGCCCCTCACACACACACACACACACACACATACTCCTTTGCAATTATAGTCAAGTTTCCATCCAAATGTATTGCAAATTTTCCAGAAAATTTAGGTACATTCAAATAAACAGTTGTTGCAGCTGATTTTACTATTATGGACCAATAAACCTATGCAAAGGAGGAGGGTGTAGCAATATGACGCACCAGTCAAATCTCAAAGTGTGGAAAATCATGTAGAAAACATATGAAAATGTGACATCTCATGTATTTTGTTTCTTATCTGCTGCTAGTTTTCTTAGCCTTAGTGGACATTTATGTCACAATTTATTCACTTAGTCTGTTTCCATTGCACTTTATTGCATTGTGCTTTTATCTATATGCAAACTCTTCCACCTCAACCAAGCGCAAAACATTTTTTGTGGTGCTTTTTATTTTTTGTTTTTTTAGTTTTTCCACTCAGGTTTCGATAAGTGCAAATTATAAAATGGCATAAAAACAGTTGGATGGAAACTCACTTTATGATACACTCTCTTTCTATCACATTGTCTTACTTGAAAACTCTAACTCTATCACACAAAAACACTCCCAATGTGAACAAACATGTAAAGAAACACACTCTCTCTACTTAACTCTATAGAACGAACAAATGCTGTCAAACGCAAACCAGCACAGCACATAACTTTTGTTCACAATCTTTTTGTCTATTTCGCTCTTCTTCGCACACTTGGAAGTCACAGAGCTTATGCAAGTTTTCTTTGCCTCGAGCTGTCCACACACGCCAGGCCTCACACACCTTGAGTATGACTCTTCTGCGGTACACCCTGGTGGTGACAGTGGTCTCGTCATCAGAGCTGGACTCATCAGCTCTAACACTCCCCTGACAAAGGCAGCCCAGTAGCAGTTTAACATTAATGACGCCAGTGTGTGTAAAGCTGATGATACACAGAGCAACCTTTAGAGCAATCGTGCAAGGCAACATTGCTGTCATTGGTAATGAGAAGATTACTACTGTAATTTCCTTCCCCCAACACTCTGCCACCTTCCCCGCACCGCCCCTATGCGCTCAAAACATAGTCGGACTTGCCACTAGCAAGATTGTCCAGCAACATTGCTCAAAAAGTTGCCCTGTGTATCATCAGCTTAAGTGTGTCTTCAGTTTATGACTTGGTGGGATAATTTAAATGATTAACAATGAGTTTGAGACCTTGAATTATGACAATCAAATAAAAAAATTGGGTAAATAAATACAAAAATGTAAGCTCTCACCTGGACTTTGTGCTGGGACCTTTCACCTCCCTCCTCCTGTCCTCTGCTTGGTCCCGCTGTGCTGCTGTCCTCCTGAGATCCCTTCCTCTTGGCCTCTGAATCTTTTCCTTCCCTGGCTGCATCACTGTGACCTCCATTCTGTCTGTTGGTCTGAGCCGGGGGCTGCTCCAATGAATCAGCCAGACTGTCGGGGCTGGGGGAGGGGAAATACAGTTCAGAAATGAATTGAGATGCTAGCACTGAACTGCTGGACTGACAGAAAACATTGGAGTGTATATATGTAAACAAAAAAATGGTAGAGAAAAGGGTCCTCCTTACCTGCCCTCCTCGGTGCCGGGGCTGCGGCCAGAGGCTGCTGCATCAGACATCTCACTTCTCCAGCCTGGAACTGAACACATTTCTTTTTCTGCTTGCCGTACTTGTTCGAGAATTGCATTCACCCTGTCTTCTGTCATCTCCTCGTCCTCCAAGCCTCCCTCCAGCTTTATTTCCTTCAGCAGACTCTGCAGCCTCTCCTGGCTCATCTCCTCCTCTTCTTCTTCCTGCCTTCCATTTCCATGACCAGTGTCTAAGGCGGCATCCTCTTTTTGGTTTCCTCCCTGACGCTCTAAAACAACTCCATGCCCTGCCATAAGTTCTTTCTCAAAGGCCTCAGCTTGCCTGTCTGTTCCCTTTCCTGATTGCTCTACCGCCCTTCTGTCATTATCCGGCCTATCATAAGATACAAGCCCTGTCTTTTCTTCCACAGACATCTCTCTTTCTCCTGTGGTCAAGGTTGTATCTTCGGCCCCAACAATGGGGGGCTGTGGGGCATTGGAGCTGGGGCCTGGGGCGACTGTGAGGGGGTCACTGCTGGAGGTACTGGTGGTCTGAGTGAGAGAGAGGTCACTAGGTCTACTAAGCATGGTCTTGCTAGGACAGTCTGCGCTAGTATCGTCCTCGCTAAAGAAGTCGTCTGAGCGCAGCGGGGTGGGGGGCACGAAGTTCAGGCTTGAGGGGGTTTGCAGCTCCAGATCTATATTGTCGTATCCTGGGTGGATGGCAGGAGTAAAGGATTAGAGGGTAAGGGGATTGAAGAGGGAGGGAAAGAAAAAAGAGGGGAGGAAAGGAGGGAGGGAAGGGGAGGTAGAGTGGTGAAGGTGATGAAATGAGAAACATATCTAAATCTAAAGGTAGCATCTGTTCAAAAGTCACACAGGGGTAACCAAAATACACTTTAAAGCTGAGTTAACTGATTTTTGGGTCACTTGGGGTTAGCAGAACACGCTGTAAACACAACATTACCACTTTTTAAAGCTGTTATGATGAACATGCTAGAAAACTGTTGCCTATTAACACTTCCAGCTGACATGGGAGCAACTTCCAGCTGACATGGGAGCTGACATGGGTGCTTCTACCTGATGAATGTAAGGGGCCAAAAAACAAACCAAAAAGCAGTTAAAAGGTTACATACGTGGAAAACCTCTGATAAATCCACTATACGCTAACCAAATGACAGCAAGACACAGTCAGCGACAATCTAGTGAGCATTTAGCAGCTAAAAAGTCAGATATATTCCCTAAGGAGTTCGTGGAGACCATAAACAGAGGTAAAAGAGAGTGAATATAGGACTTACACAAGACATAAACATGACTCCAAATGGATGCTAATGTTTCTCTGTATTTGCTGAACGTATAACTAAGCAACTTTTTGCTAACATGGTCACTGTGTCAGCTTTGTTCTGTTTATAACTTGGTCTGCTGCCCCCAAGTGGCCAACAAATCAATCAACACTGAGTTAAAAATTCTCCCTAAACGGACACATTTCTCAAAAACGTTGGTACCCGTGTGTGACTTCTGGACCAGCACTACGTAGTAAGACACATGAACAGATCACAAAGAGATGGAAACAGAATATAAAGACAGAATATAAAATGTAAGATAAAAACTTCACATACACTGTTTTTATATAAATTGTACATGAACATTCAGTCACACTAATGTCATTTGTTCTGCAGGTACTGCTGTAATTCCTGATTAGGTTTCAAACTGACACTTAAGTCAGCCACACCTTTTGTAAAAGCACTTAACTTCAGACCCCACCTCAGACTCAGAGCTACTGATTTCAATCCAAATTATACAATAGTGATAGAGAGGGTCTTCATTATAGTACTTTCAAACAAGCCCAACATCAGCTCATTGTCTCACTAATTATGTCAATTTAAGAACAAGAGCAAAAGCTTGAGTAGAATTCAGGTAGGTTAGTTGTGTTGATTTTAACAAAAGGCAGAGAGGAACAGAGCAACAAACAGGCTAAATCTAAATGTAAACCTCAGGAACAGAAAGATCCCGTCTGAAGTAAGAAGGGACACCAGGAGGGAGGGGAGAGAGGGGAGGGGAGGTGGGAAGCGCAGAGGGAGAAGGAGAGCGAAGATTTAGGGGAGGAGAAGGGAAACAGTGAGGTGGGGGAGAAGGAAAGGAATTAGAAGGAAGGGGAGAAGATGAATGGGAAGAAACAGTAGGAGGTGTAGTAGTGGGAGGAAGTAGAGGAGGAGAGGATGTAAAAGAAGAGGGAGAAGGGAAAAGAGAAGATTGGGAAACATAAACAGGAGAAGGTGACAGGAGAGAATGAGATGGAAAGAAGGGAGAAGAAGGGCCAGACGTGGAGAGGGAGGTACAAGAAGGAGTATGAGAGGGAAGAGGGGGAGATGGTTTAAAGGGGGGAGCATGAAGAACAAGAGAAGAAATGCAGGAGGTGGAAGGAGACGAGGGCAGACAGAGGGCAGAGGGTGGGAGGTGACGAGGTATATGGGGAGGTGGAGAGAAGAACGAGGAGCAGCTAAACGGGCTTCGGGGTGAGGAGGGAAGAGACGAGGAGTGAGGCAGAGCGACAAAGTGAGGGAGAACAGGAGCGACCGGCAGGACGTAAACAGGAGGTGTGGAAGGGGGAGACGGGAAGTGAAAGACAGAGGAGGGAGAAGGGGCAGCAGGAGGGGAGGGGAATGAGGGAGAGGTGGCAGGGATGGAATGAAAGGGAGGAGAGGAAGAGGAGGAAGGAGTAGTAAGGAGAGGAGCAACAGGCTGAGATGTTTGAGGACACGGGAGGAATGTAGGAGACCTAAGAAGTTTTGGAGCTATTATAATAATCACAGTTCACAAGAGACAAAAAAGAAACAACTGTTAGACAAGACTTGGATGAAAAGACAAACAGCATATAAAAACTGAAACACAGACAGTGAACTTATGATTGATGAAGGCTTAATGTTTTAGAAGCTGCAGAAGCAAAGGTAGAGTCATAGGATTGCTTATCTCGGCTGATAAGCAAGAATAGGCTTCTTAGTCAGCAGCAGTAGCATCTTTTAGAACAGTGTAAAATAGCAAGGAAAATTTCCCATTCTGGCTTTGTCTTGCATGAGGACAGGTTTTGGGATCTAGGAGGTTTAAAGTTTGTTGAGCTACAAATTCATTTTCAAAGAGGAACTAAGAAAAAGCAGGATGGGAACTGCGAATGCGGAAAGGCCTCGTCGCAGACAGGACTTTATAACTACTGAGGTCATTAGACCAAATCTCCCCAGGGCAACCCCACACTCAGAGATGTGTTTGAGATGTAACCATAACTGTATATAGTAGCCTGTACGTATACAGTATATAGGCAGTCAAAGTATACCTTTAGATTGTGACTGCTAATTAAACTTCAATTCCAACATTTTTTGAGCTGTCTCAGCACAATTGTCAATTTATTAAATCTTTTAAGCATCTTCCATATTCCCTTTGTGAATTGCATTGTGGGACTTGTGAGTATACTTAATTTAGTCACTTGTAAACTCCCTTTCTTGGGCCATTAAAACCCCCATATTCTCAAAAGAAATACTGACATGACCTTGGTGTCCCCATAAAAGTTACAGTCCTTTTGAGGCCATATGGTGGGGATATGCTAATGCTAAAGCCTGCTGGTTAGATGTAGATGTCATCAAGTTAATGCAGGGGTAGGGCAGGAGATATCTGCAGCTTTTGCCGAAGACACTGAAGATTGCTAGCTACATGACTTGTGGAGTTGTTAGTGCCAACAAGGGGCACTGTTGTATTTCCAGTCTTATACTCTAGTAAGCCTGAGTTTAGCAGTGAGGGTAAAAGCAGAAGCTATGACCGAATCCAGAAGCTGCTGAAGTTAGTAAAAGGTAGCCTTTGGTGGGAAAAAGCTGGTTAGTGGTGCTTAGTGCTGACAAGGGAATTTGCTGTAGGTGTTAGTCACTCTGAAGCAAGAAGAGGAGAGAGGAGGAGGCGGAGGCGGGCAGTCTGCTGGTCTCAAAGCGGGAGAAGCTACAGCGGAGAGTAGAGGCTGGGAGGCTCGGAGGAACCCAAGGAGATGACAGTTGCAGTACAGCTAACAACAGTGACACAGAAGCATAATTATACACTGTACACTTTGGAAAAAGGTGTTTCATTTTCAACCCATCTGTGAGTGTCATCTGGGACAGAGCAAAAGGTTTGCAAAAACACTCATGTGCGTGTGTTGAAAAGGCTCCACCCATTTGAAGAGTGTTAAAAGTGTATTGTTGTAAGCCAACAACATCGGAGCAGGCAGCCTCTCACACAAAGCCATGCATTTTGTTTATTTTTGTTTTTTTATCTGCTAAATATTGGTTTCACTTTAAATCATCTTTGCAGATTACCTGCTATTTAAAACAACAGTAACACTGACTGTTGTGTTAAGATGACTTTCAGAAACCTAATTAGACAGATTGCCAATGAGGCCCATTTCAGAAGTTTGTCTCAAAGTGTGCCTGTCTAACACTGACTAGGTTCTGTAGGTTCATCTTCTAATTACTAAAGAGAGCTGATTTGACAGGGAGTCATTTTCTTGTTTCATTGACAAGCAAAGTAGGAACAACTAGTCATATACTGGTTGGGATACCTTTCTTAAATTATACGATGGGATGCATATGCAGACCAAATGACAGCGTTTAAAATCAGATGATGCAGTATGCAAATACTTTACTTGAGTAAAAGTAGCAGTACATTGATATAAAAATACTTAATTACACGTCTCAAATAGAGAAGTATTACATGATATATTATAACAGCAACCTAAAGTAACAAAATTAGTTGAATGGTATTAATTACGCAGCAGGATGGTCCCTTCCATTATTATAAATTATATTATTTGATTTTTATTACTAATAATACTGATAAAAATGTAAGAAGCATTTTAATTTGGTTAATCAAGGTTGAGTAATGTTGTTTTTTAAATGATTATCCACCTTTCTTACAAAAAAAAATGTGAAAAAAGAAAGAGAAAAGAAACGGTTACTGTTTATACTGTCACTTTTGATGAGAAAATGTTGTTTATGTATAGGGTTATGAGAAATGTTTTATCATACTTCCAGAGTGATTAAACTTGTGATTAAGTGACTTCTAAATTTGTACCATACTCTATTTTATAATCAGCTATCTGTGACAAAAGGCACACTGTCATCAGAGTTCTGAAATGCCCCTCAGTGGGTCTGTCAGAGTCAAAGAACACTGGTAGCTGCACATTTCATTTTCATTAAGAGGAGAGAGAGAAAGTTAGAAAGAGAGAGAGACTTGCCATAATGCTTAAAGCAAGCATGCCAGTATTACAGTTGGTTGTTACAATTATGTTTTTATGTATTTTCTAATAGCATATGACACAAAATTGACAAAACGAGATGTGTTGGGTATCAGTTACAATTCTTAACTTGTAACATACACATAAACATAACAATGGTTGAACCAAATTATGAACCAGTGCCCTAACCCATCAGCAAATGTCCCTCAATCATTATCTTATCAACAGGTTTATTTGATACATTTATCAGATGGGACAAAGACACCAATTCATTTAGTGGCTTACATTTGCTTCAGGATCATGCTTTTGAACAGTTTATAAAAACACACATACTAAAACGTGTCATGCACCCAAATTGGTACAGATTTTAAATACGTTTTTAAAAAATATATTATTATAATAATAATATTACTAATCACCCAAAAATCTATCACTTGCCATTAACATTCCAATGACTGAGTGCTACAAATGAATTGCACGGCCCAGTGTTGGAAAACTAACAAGCTGGCTGGGGTGACTGCTTAAAAACGACTCTGATGCTAGTTTTACCTGATGGTCCATTAACTGATATGAGCTCAATGAACCCGCTGGAGCATTAAGTCATTTTGGTTACATTCTAATTAACGTTCATTGTTTGGTCAAGCCTGATTGGTTCTGTATTGGTTTACACAGTCAGGTCTGACTATCTGGCTGAGAGAGGAGGTGAAGAAGGGTGAAGGGAAAGACTGAGAGATAGACTGAGAGTTCAGCTAGGGTGGGCTACACTTTACCATCGGACTGATCCGGGAATACTGCGTTATCATCGGCAAAGCAGCGTGTGCCTGAAATGTTACCGTAGTCAAATATGGGCCCTTCCAGCAAAGTCACAATATCCAACCGATTGATCTTAGTCAGCACCGCAGTTAAAGCATCCGCTAGAGAGGAGAGAGAGAGGCAAACAAATTATATTTACTTATTTCACGTCATGTTGTAATACCACAAATCTTGATTTTTCGAGTTATATTGATTTTCCTCATAAACTATAAACTGAAGTATGTATTCTGTTATATGAGAATGTCAGCTTGGAGAAGAAGACCTGGATAAGAGCTATAAGACCATATCCATTTCTCTCTGTCACATACAGCACAGGCAAACACAAACACACACTCCTTACTTGTGGCATTTTTACCGTCCCTGTGCACCCATTTCTTTAGGAGCGTGAAGCTCTGTGCTGTCAGGGAATTTGGGTTCTCCACTCTGATGAAGTTGATCTCGTCCACAGAGAATTCCAGCTCCCTGGCCAGCTCTATAACAGCAACAAACATCACAAAAAACTCACTTTTCTTGGAAAAGTAAAAAGATGCAGTACTTTGTTGCTCAACTTGTCAGCATTGGCACTAACTTTGCAAGGCACAAGAGTCTCATTTCTCTGGAGGTTACCTGTGCAAAAAATGTCTGCACTGCCAAAGAGGCACTGTGATTTATCATCCGTTAGTACTGTGTTAGTCAGTGGCTGAAAAAAGCACAACCCTTGCGCAAGGGAGTGACACTAAAAAATGCCTCCAGAGATGCAGAAACTCAGTCGTCTCAGATAAATCAGTTATCTGATGATGAGCTGCTGCCTGATACATCATAAATAGTGTAAACAACCTGATGCCACCGGGGAGAGAAATGCAGAAAAACAGAAATGAGTAGCTAGAAAATAAATATATGGAGAGTGAAGCATATTAAATTAGATTTCGGGTTTGCAGCAACTATAATGCACACCTTCCAACTGAACAATTCTTATGTTCAGGCTACACTTGATTGCTTATGAGAAGAGGTGATGGACATGACGTGTGTCAACACTAATGTTTTTATTTATTTCCTGAGTGCTCATTTGCTAAATGATAGTAACTGCCAAACACTGTGTCTAAAGCTAACAAAGCAGTGAGCTGCTGCTTATTATACAGACAAGCATAGTGGCTATAAATTTAAAACCACGAGAACATAATGTTCAGCAGATCTACTACACTGCAGCTCTGCAACCGTAGCAAACATTAAATATGGATAAGATTCCCTTTCTCTCCTGAGCACTCAGTCACTGCACCAGACAGACAAGCAACTAAAACTGTCCGCACTCATAAACACTTTACAGATGGACACCTCTGTAAACACGTTTACGCTGTACTCACACAGACACACGGTGACGCCCACTCACACACATGTAAGCAGGCTGGCGTGGGGCAGTGCTGCAGTGCAGGTGGTCAGGCTTGAACTAAACTGCAGAGGCCACACCCTTAATCACTGCTCAAGTACAATACATAAGATCCTCTTACTGTTCCTCTTTCATCCACTCAAACATGAAGATACATGACATGGGAGAATAGCAAATACATTGCTATAAAATGCTTTTGGAATTAAAATAAATAATACAATCATTACTGTGTATATTTTTTAGCCCCACAAACTCTTATTATCTGTCATTATGCTTAAATTTTACCATTAAATTGAAAAATTACAATGCAATCCGAGTTTTGAGAATTTTCCTACTTTAATGTTGAATCATGTGTTTAGTGGTGATGGTGTGTGCACATCAATGCCACTGCAGTGCTGCTCTGTAAAGACTTTTTTTATACTATATGTCCACCAGATGGCAACCAACACTGTAAAACTAAGATCTGGGCTCAGTCCTGCGCATTCAGTCACATGTGGGTGTTCTTTATGATACATATACCGAATCCTCTTTGTTACAACATGTATTAGATTTAATGTTTATCATTGAATATGTTTAATATTATCTCAAGTGCATGAGTCTGTGGTTGAATGCTAAACTGAGTGAAATGAAACCTATTTAACTCCCAACATTTCAGCTGTGTCTCCATGTCGTATCAATTAACATAATAAAAACAGTATTATGGCATCGTGTCATGATTCTGTTTGAGTGTGAAAAAGTGAGACGTGTGTAGACTCACCAGTCCAGCTGAGTCCGAGGTGGTCGGCTACTATTGCCATGCGGAGGTCTGTTCTCTCACAGGGACTCTGAGGGCCTGAGCAAGTAAGCAGGGAAGGGCAGGACACATCCAATTAACTTGCAGTATTATGACAACAATCCCCAAATGAATTGAATGCAATTCTCAGTAAGAGATACACAAAATGGCTTCTTTAAAATGGCCGCAGAGGGGATCAATGACATTTAATGAAAGAAACAGATTGGGATTGTGAACTGAAAGTTTGTCTGTTTCAGACTGTAGACTTTTATGTGGTTTAACCATAAGACCTACTAAATACTTAGTTAATGAATACCTACTTAATTACAGAGTTGTCTGTTTTTTTGCCATTTTCTGATGTGATAATCTTTTTAAACCATGTAGTGTTAATGACTGAACAAACATAACGACTAACTTTAGCTCACTGTCCCAGGTCTCACCTCTGTAAAAAAAAAGAAAAAAAAGTTTCTGGCCAGACTCTCCTCAATGATTCTGTTTGGATAATGGATGCTAGTTCAACATTTAGAGACATACGCTTCACTGTCATGCTGAGAATCTGTCTGTTCAATATAAAGCTGGAGCCAGGAGACGGTTAGCTTAGCATAAAGACTGGCATAAATTTTGAAGCATCTTGGAGGTTCACAAATTAGTGAACTTTAGAGAAGTTGTGTTTTATACAAAAACGTTTGTAGGACAATTTCTTGGCCAGGTGTAGTGTGCCTGATTAATAAGCGTATTTCTCAAAATGTCAAACTATTCCTTTAAGTTTTACAATGAACTGTCCATAAGCCTATATTCTATTTATTTTATCTTAATTATAAAGCCTTGTAAAATGCAGAAATGGCCCCTGGAAGGAACATAACAGAGTAACGTACTGTAATAGTGGATTAGATTAGTTTTCATACTTCATAACAAGGACAACTAAATAAACATGACATATCAATCTAATTAAATTAGACTAGCACTATTAAAGATCATTAGGGAAACATCTGATAATACTAAATTAAATCTAAAGAATGAGGATCTGTGAGGCCAGAAAAGGAAAAACACAAACCACATTTTCACACTAAAATGTTTGATGTTCAGTGGTATTAGTAGTTAGGGTTTAAAGAGTTTTATATCACATCACTAACAACAAACAATCTACCATCAGGCAACATTTCCTCTCACTGATAAAAGCAATCCATGGCTTCAACTTGAAATCAAAAGTAATCCAGCTGCACAAAGTTTTTGCAAAAGTCTGACTACACCGACGCACTCTTGTGCAGCTGACATTCGTCTGATTGTCAAGTTCAGCCAGTGAGTTGTTTTCGCAGTGTTTTGAGAGAGCAGAGGTACCACCAAATGATATCTACAAACCCAGCAAGCAGACCAAAACAAACACAAGGTCTTATCTCCCCAAACATCTGATTCTCCATCATGTCACGGGTGGAAGTGAGTGGTGTGGTGTCATGTGGTGAGGTGCTAGGCTAACTTAATCTGCAGTGCGAGATGAAAGTCAGAATGTGTGTGATAGCCTGGACGACCCCACAGTAATGAAAAGGAATGCATACTCACTCCATACCCTCAAGTGTGCTTACTTGCAATCCACTACTGACAATAAACAGCATAATGTGGAAATTCTTGTTCCTGTACCTTCCTTGCAACAAAAATATCTCTAAAGTCTGTTGTAAAGCTCTCACTAGCAATGAGACAATTAATCCACCCTCATAGCACTTTTATAGACACGCCTTTCCCTGAGACATCTTTAAACATTAAACAGTTCACTATTTAGGCTAAATAAAGTATCTTGCTTGATCTAGGGATACATTTTGAGTATTGCTGATTCTGTCATCGATTAGCCTTTACCTCTTTGTCTAAATCACACAGCACAGGACACAGATAACAAGAATGACAGGAAGAAGAAGTGACACTTAGAACGTCACATCACAAATCACCCACAACAGCTACATGCATCTCATAGAGGAAAGATAAAGTAGAACAAGTGTTTAGAAAGAGTTTACAAACTAGTCTTGTTCTCCGTGACAGGAGCCGTGATTGGTTGATCAACCTGACTCCCTTCCTCCTTCTCCTCCTGCTCTTGCTCCTTCCCTCCAAGTGTCCGCCTACTCTTCCTCCTGCTCCTCCTCATCCTCTCACTGCTGGCCTGCTCAACCTCAGCTCTCACATCTCTAGCAGATGGTGTTGATGTGGTGGTGGTGCTGGTGGAGGTGGAGGTAGAGGTGCGTGAAGGGCGGGAACTTCTAGAAGCTCTAGATGGCTCTGACAAGGAAGTGTTCCTGGTGGTGCTGTGGCTGCAGCTCTCTTCATCCTCAGTGGGCAGTGTTTTCCCCTCTAACTTTGTTTCAACCTCCTTGGGAATGGTTTGGTCCATATTGTTGTCTGCCTGGCTATTGGCAGACCTTGTTTTAAAGTTTTGTGAGACCACTGGACTGTTTTTTCTCCCCGTTTTATTTGTGCCACTCCTACTTGGGGTTTTCACTAATCTGTTTTCAGTACTTGATTTGCCTTTAGATAGTTGTTTATTGCCCCTGGTGGTTTTAATGCTTCTGTCAGTAACCACAGATTTGGTTCTAACCTGCTTCGGCTCTCTGGAACAAGAGGAATATTTCATTGCTTTTATCACTGGGATTTTAGATTTTGGAAATACATTCTCAAAGGGGTCTAATCTTTCCCTGACATAATGCATTGCATGTTTCCTGATTAAGAATATTTCTTGTACCTTGTCTTTCACTATTGATTGATGTTGACTGCATAGTTTGTGGCTAGGTACCCTCACTGGTAACCTGGACTTGCATATCTTGCCTTTGACCTCTTTGGCTCCTGTGTTTGTTATTGCTACATTAGTAAAAGTCCTGCATTCCCTGCTGTCCTCCTCTAGCTGACTGAAGGATGCTTCTATTCTGCTGACCTCCTTCAATGGAGTGGGCCCTGAACAGGAAAACAAGTTGAACACAATACTGCCAGCCTGATTGACATCAGAATAGACATAATGGGAGCCAGGGATATTGCTGGTATTGCTGCTCCATGCTTGGAGATTACTAATCTGTTGTGAAGGTGCACAAGAAGTATTTGTACTTTGGTAATAAGAGTTCTGATTTTCTGAGGTCCAATCCAAAGGGCCCCACTGTTTGGATATACCTGAAGGAATTCTATGATTTGAATAATAATCTGTAATGCCTGATGGTCTTATATTCATATAGTTATCACACGTGCCTGATGTATTCAAATTAAAATGATCTGTATGGTTTGAAGTGACGGAATAAGAACTATCTACAGTTGTTCCTGAGGTTACGTCATTTGAACAATCAAAGATGCCTGGTATTCTACATTCAGAACTGCTATTTGAAGCATCTGAGGTTTTACCAGATGACAACTTGAATCCTGCTCTAAAAGTGGAGAATTTAGGCTCTGTGTTGTAAGTTGAGTCTCTGCATGTGCTGTAACTGCCAGTCGCATTTGGTATTTCTAGCTGGACTGTAGTAGTCTGAATGGAGACTTGAGGGACTATTAAGGTGTCTTTGGGATCCTGAGTACTATACTGATCCCTGTATTGTGAGGAGGAATCTACCTGTGGGTCCCTGACCCTGTACCTGCCCGCTGAGTAGTAATGCTCACCAATCTGAAAAAACTGGAGCCTCTCCTCCACCATGTCCCTCTTGCTCATGTCAATCGCACCACTGCGTGTCATCTCAAACATCTTCCCTTCATGGAAGGGGAATGGGTTTGGCTCGCTCGTCGGCGTGCTATCATCCGTTGGTGTTCGGGCTGGGGTAGTGTCTGGTGTTGTGGCCTGAGACTGGTCATCCACTGCCAGTCCAAAAGGCTTAGGCTCACCATTGCTTCCCCGTGTCTCTCCCATGTCAACGACTTCTTCTTCTCCACCTTTACTGGGCCAGGGGTCAAAGTCCAGCCCTTTAGTGGCAACAGTCTTAAAAGGAGAGTTAAATTCCTCTTCTAATTTATAACTAAAGTAAGTGTCTGAAAATCCCTCTTTATCTGAGTGTTTTTGTTCTTGACTTTTAACCCCATCCTTACTAACCCCATCTGTTTTTTCGCCATTTGAGGGTGTATCTTTATTGAAAGTGTCTTTTTGATATTCCTCTGGGGTTTTCTCCTCTTCAATAACTTCCAGTTTGGTCGGGGGAAAAGATCGGTCAGTGGACCTAAAAGTGTCTGTTGCCCACACGTCTCTCCGGCTGTCTGGAAGACCAAACAGCCGTAAATCTGCCTGCTCGCACAGGCCATCATCCTCATCCTGAAGGTCATATCCATCTAGGGAGTCTATCTCTGTCGCATCTGTGTCATGAGAAAATTCAGCCGTTGTGGCTATTGAACAGTCTGTTATTGACTGGTCATTTCCATTTTGTTCATATTCACACTCATCTCCTTTGCCATTAGAACCTTTAGAACCATTAGATCCATTGGTCCCACCTTGAGGTTCTTTATTGTTTCCATTTTTGTCCTGTTTTTTGGATTTAGATGCTTTTTCCTTCTTCTTCTTTTCCTCCTCCTCCTCTTCAAGAAATGTTAATTTCTTACAAGGTATTGGTTGAAAGATTGATTCATCCTCCTCTTCATCATTTGATTGACTGTCATCTGCCCCAGGGAGCACCGGTGTAGGGGGTTGGATACGTATAATTGGTTCGGTCAGCAGATGCTTGTCATGTTCTTCCTGTAAGTTCACCTCCATCATTTCTGTCTCAGTCTCTGAAGAGGCACAGGAACCTTTCCTTTCTGGGTCTGAAATTTCTGAAACAGAGTCCAGAGGAGGAGGGGGAGGGAACTCAATATATGCAATACCTTTGTCTTTTGAGACTTCTTGCTGCTCTTGCCCTGTCATTTCATCATGCCTGCTATTGCCTGTTGTTTCTTGCTGGTTGAAATCATTACTTAATTCCTGCTGGTTATCGTTCAGTTTTGTTTCTTCCTTATTAGCATTAGCAAGGTCTGCTTGAGTGGCGTGAACACTACTTTTACTTTCTGGTAGGGCCTCTTTAAAAGAGAAAACAACTTTGCCTTGGTCATCTCCGTCTGATTCTTCAGACACCTCCATAATAGGACTGGGTTTCCCTGACATGAATCCCATAAAGCCATCAGGTGTCCTGGTCGTAAGGTCATAGCTGACTTCCTCAGAGCTGGGGGTCTCTGGTGTAATGGGGCTTTTCCCTGAGCTATCTATGAAAGATACCTGCTCTAGTGTGTCATCATCAGGGCTTATAGGGCTGAGGGCTAAGTTTGATTTCTGTTTGACTGTGTACAGGGCGCCTTTGGCCTCTCTCTCTCCCTGCCTTCCCACCTGGACACTGACATAAACGGGTAATGTTTTAATGCCCTTGAAATTCTCTTTGGTTGTTATAGCAGCTGGAGCGGTTATGACTTTCTCCAGTGTTTCCATAGGACTGGGAAGGTTATTGGAGTTGGAATCTTTGGGTGCATTATCTAGAATTTCAAAAGTCAGATTTTCATCTGTTTTTGCTGGGGTTGTCTCGGGACTCGTCTGTATTTTGCTCTTAAATAATGTAGGTATCTGTGAGGGTTTAGTTATTGTCTGTTTCTTTGTGAGCTCATTATCTAACGTTGAAGCCATTCTTACAGGAATTTGGGATTCTGTCTTTTTTCTGAGGTTTTTGTTTAGTGCTTCTTCAGAGTCTTTTCTTGCCACTTCAGCTATTACTTCTTTGGAAGCAGACTCGCTTTTTGTGACTTGTTGGTACTTTTTAGCATCACTATCTTTTTCTAATAATCTCGTAGTGTCGTGAACAACCTGTGTCTGAACTTTCTGATCTTTAATGCTTCCTTTAATTTCTTGAGTAACACTGGAATGGATAACGTTTCCTTTAGTAGCTGCTTTGTGAGACTCAGTTTCACTCATTTGTCTTTGCTGCGATGCATCTGAGATATTTTTGTTTGGCAAGTTGTCTGCTGTATGTCTTGGGGCTTTAGATGTTAATGATATCAAAGCAGGTTTACTGTTGTCAGTGGCAGCACATATGTCCTTCTCATCATCCTTTTTCAAGCTTCCTTCTGATGTTTCAGATACTTTTGATGCTTTCCCTCCTGCAAAAAACTGATAAACAGGAAGTTTGCTTTCTTGTAATTTCTTTATTGAAGGTTTTGGCTGCACTGGAGGAGGAATTTTGGTTGGACTAGACTGACTTTGTTTCTGAGCCTCAGATTCAAACTTCATCCTCACAGCACTGACTTTGGATGTTGATTTTACATGAGCGGGAGAAGAGGGTTCAGACTCACTGGTTTTAGTTTGTTGTTTAATTTTATCCTCACTGATATGAGGGAGCGTGGTTTTCTGGGGACTGCTTGGTAAGCTAGAGCTTTTCTTTTCAGTTGTAGTGGTGCTTCCAAATATTTTACCAACAGAAGGCTCCCTGAGTTTGCTTTTACCTAATGCCTCTTCTCCTGCTTTAGGTTTTTGCTGCGTTTTCTCAGGGCTACTACAGGCTGAGCTAGGCCAGGATCTGGGTTCCTTTGAGTCTCGTCTCACAGGCTTTTTCTCAGGGGACTGCAGCTCATCATTGAGCTTTTCTGTTTTGTCACGGAAGAACTGTGAAACCTCACTCAGTTTTTCTTCAGCTTCCTTTACAGTTTGGTCCACCCTATCCTCATAAAGGAGCTTATCCCTGCTCCTGTCATGTTTATCCTCTGTAAATCGCATCCAAACAGCATGTTTAGGGCTGCCCTGTTCTGTGGAGTAATGGAGCACTGTCACCTTATCAAATTGAGATGGTTCATCCCTGTGCAAGAATTTACCAGATTTTGGGGACCCATCTTTTGATGACTTAGAAATAAACTCTCTTTTGGGACTTCCATGCTGCTGGCTCATGCTCTCAGTGCCACGGCTACCACTCTCCTCAGAAACTATGTGGCGGTTTTTGTTAGTCACCATTGCTGAATCCTCTGTGTCAGAATGAGATGATGACACGTCAAGTTTCTCTGAGAGGAGCATTTTCTCAGCAAACCTGTATGACTCGCCTCTAATTTCTGATAGCTCATCATCACAGTATTCTATTGAGTGCTGGCTCAATAGTTTCAGGGCTTTATACGAATCATCTGCTATCAGCTGGGCAGAACTTGGACGACTGTCCTCCTCCTGAGACACTGGGGTGTTAACGCGAGATGTTTCTAAGAAGGAGGGAAGGGATTCTTCAGCAGTAAGCTCCTCTTCTTCCTGCTGGGCCTCATCATAATCAGTAAGTTCCTTAATTCCGTGGTCTCCTTTGTAGACATAAAGCTCAGGGTGTTTTTTTGTTTCCCTGATAATAACCTCAGTCGGCTCTGCTGTGCTGTGGCCCTTTTCAATGTGAACCTCGATTATCCTTTCGACTTTGGGCTTGGATTTAATGTCTCTGTCAAGAAATCTAGGAGTCAGCTCATCACCTTTGACCGAATCCTGGCTAGCTTTATGTTCAAAAAGGCCTGCCAGTTCTTTAGATGGATCCCTACCTGACTGGAAAGCTTTCATGATATCACTAACTGACATAGCTTCCTCTATCATCTCTGTGCCATCAGTCAATTGGGGCTTACGATAGACCATTCTAGTAGTAGTAGTAATATGAGTTTCCTCTTTAAGACACATACTTTTGTTCATCATGGAGTCCTCTACTGGCATTTTCATCTGTAAGGCTTTGGTGGAGCTTACTGAAGCTGCATCTGGCTCCATAGAAGGAGGAGCAGATGCAGCCTCCTCCATGAGTACAGGCTCACAAGGATCATCACAGCTCCTAAAGTGGACCTCTTCGGTCCGGGTTTCAGTTACGCAGGGAGGGATGGGTGAATCTGTGAATAAAGGCTTAGGTCCTGTGCTCTCTGCACTCTGAGGAGCAGAGGGTGTCTTTTCACTCCTGGTCTCAAACCCGCTGTCTGACAGGGGACTCTTATCTTGCTCATGAGACAGATCCTCGGGTGATTCCAAAATGGTGTCCGCTCCCTGATATGATTCAGCAAGTTTGCTTAGGTCCTTCTCTGAGGGAGACCTGAGCATGCCTGAGACTGGTGGAGGCATTTTGAGTTTGTGCTCTTGTATCGACATGGATGGTTTGAGAACACGTTTCTGTTTCTCTTCTCCTTCCCTTTTTGCCTCCTCCTCGTACCTATATTTCAGCTCTGCCATTTTGGAAAGGGAGCTAGCACCAATGTCATTTGTTAAAAAATCGACTACTTTAGCTAAATCCAAGTCTTTGCTTGACATGGACTGGTGCTTGAGCAGGAGTGTGTTTTCATCATAATAAGGGCAAGAATCTGAAAGGACACTTCTTTGTGCCTCCTCAATCTCATCTTTGGAAAATTCCTCCCATTCATCCTCTGAAGCTCTCTCTTTACCAGCAATGGTCTTACCTTCACTCATGACATCTTTCTGTAATATCTCACTGACTTTCACTAAATCTTCTTTCACCTTCTCCACTAGAGTAAATGGCTCCTCTTCCTCTAACTTGGTCTCTTTAGGTGTGCCCGTATATGATGTTTGGACAGTTTTAGCTGCGGTCTGTGTGTCTGTCTGTAAGATGGCTGTCATTCTGATCAGATCCTCTTTCATGTCTGCTACATCTTTTAGTATCTCCTGGTTGGAAGTTGCAGTTGGGTGGATAATGGGCGGTGTGATGAATGGTGGAGATTTCAGTTGGGACTTTATTTTTGATGCAGTAACACAGGAAGACAAAGAGGAAGAAGACAAAGATGAGGCACGAGGAGAATCAGGCAGTGCCATTTTGAGAGACCCTGGCCCTGGTTTGACAGGGGCCTCTGGGATGACATTAATTAACGAATACACAGGTACAGTCACCGTATTAGATGAAACAGCAGGGCTGGAGGAGGCAGGTACAGATCTCAAAGAACCGTAAGCAGAGCTTGCTGCTGCAGACCTACGCGTGGAGGACATTGATTTAAGAGTGCCATAGCCCGACACAGAACATGAGTCTATAGCTTCATTTATGGCAGCACTGACGCCGGAGGTAGCTGCCTGGGTCGTGGCCTGGATCCTCTCCTGAAGGCTGTTAGTTCTCTCTGAAAGATGCCGTGAAGAAGGTGAGGATGGTGTGGAGGAGGAGGATGGATATTTAACAGGCGAGACCGATCCGTTCATCATGGACAGTTCTGAGGACGCAATGGTTGTCTGCCCAGTTGAGGAGAGAGACGAGAGGGTTGACCTCCCACCTCTGGATGAGAGTGTTGAATCTACAGGCGTTTTCAAAGAGGACAGGTTGGAGATGCTTTTAACAGGAGAAAGGTTAAGTGCACCGGCCTCTGTTGCAACCGTGGACCCAAGGGCAGTTTTAAAAGGCAGATTAGAACTGTACATGTTGTAAGGTGTGGTAATAGAAGCTGATGACCACTCTGGTACAGAACCATTGGGCATTGAGTGAAGTGGGGAAGTCCTTGATGTGTATGCCGAAGCAAGGCTTTTGATAGATGCTGGATCTGTAGCAGGTTTACATGGGCTTCCAGAGGACACAAAGCTGGAAGACCCCTGGATAGGGTATTGACCCAGCTGGACAACGGTTTTAATGGGTGAAGGCATAGTCCTGTAAGACCTGATGGGGGATGAGGACACTATGTCGCTAACTGATTTAACTGGGGATGACACAGTAGGTACAGGTGGAGGAGCTCCCAGGGTTGCTTTGGTAGTTGCAGGGCATGCATGTGATGGGGAGGAGAGGGGCCAGGTAGTTTTCAATGGAGAAGCAGCTGGTGAGCCTGCCGGTGAATCGGTAGAGGCGAGGGTACCCCCCACTCCGACGGGCCTTGTTTGGCCAGGGACGGTAATAGGAGCAGTCGACCATGGTGGGTAAGGTCTGGTTGGAAAGACAGGTTTGTGAGGGTAACCAGCAGGCAGTGTTCTTGCTGTTGTGCTTCGCTCAACGGCTGTTTCTTCAGATGAATTTGAAGAAATAATGGCAAAGAAGGAATGAAAAAAATAATCCAAAGAATGCGGAATAGTAAAAGGTATGGGGATTATGGGGAAGAAAAAGAAAGAAAAAATGTGAAAGAAGAAAAGATCAGAGGAGGAACAGTTGGTCAGTGACGCAGACCTGGTATCAAGGAGGGAAAAACAGCAGTTTCATGAAGTGCTGAGATACGATATTTAAGTATTGATTGAAGATGGAGTTATGAAAAGAAACAGTTGTGATTCAGGAACAACAGCAACAACATCATACTGAACAAACTAAATGAAGCACATACAGCAGCAAAGTAAAATTCCAAAGACAACGGCGCAGACTAACAACTGACAATAGAAAGATGGCAAGACAAATGCACCAGGATTAACACAAAAACAACTTCTCTCTTTGGACTTCAGATGTTCTAAAATCACATATGGATTCTATCTCTAATTTCAATCCGCTTTTTAAAGTGCCTTTTATCTGTTTGTTCCAAAAATTACATAATGACAGATTCCCCAAAGAAAATTTTGACACTATGATACAATTAAGCCAAGGGCTCCAGAAGTTTCCATTCTCCTTTTATCATATAACAAAGAAAATAAGACATAATGTTTTTTCCAAGACTTTTTGTCCTATTTTGTCATGCAAGCTCGATAAGAACTGGTGACAAGCAGAGAGTGAAAAATTCGAAAGAAACACCTGAACAAAAGCCAAACTCAAGACCTCCTCACATGCATGTTTGTCCCATAAAAAGCAGCTACTTCATCACAAAGCCAAAAAGAGCTTTAAATTCAGAGGGGACAAAGGACAAATACAATTTTACTTTGACTTCCTTACCAAATGCCTATAACATTGTGCTGGTAAGTCAAAGAAAATGTTTGATGTTGCTGGACTTCTAAAACTCAGCAGTGGAAATCAACCAAACAAACCAGAAGAAGTACAACTCACAATGTGGGCAAGCACAGCACAAAAACTTAAAAACCACTCACTGATCCATGCAAAAATATGTACCATGTTGTAAACAAGCATGTGGACAGTGCATGTTATGTAGGATGAGAAATATTCATTTATTACAAAAGTAAGTCACATCTACATATTGATCACGCATTTTTCAGGTTAATTAAAATTGTTAATAAACTAACTTATCTACGAAAATTGGCATTATTATATTCATCAAAGGGTTTGTTAGTGAAAATGTCAAACTCACTCAGTGCAGGCTCGGCCAGATAGCTGTAGCGCTTACGTAAGGCTAGAGATGCAAAGGTATGACGTCGCTCTGGCTTTTCAGTCTGCAACAATAGCAAACAACACATCAGTTCTAGTCACCCTACATTGTATATTGCTTCCAAATGAGCAACATTTGGACCATATAATGTCAAATTAAAGCAAACTCAATAGTCTGCATTAATTGTTATTAACATAAAAACAAAGCCCATATTTAACAGTTGTGTAATACAGCAGCATATTCTCCTTTACGAGTGTCACTGCACTTCAGTCTTCTATTTTTGTAAGTAGTGGTAGCGGTACTTACAATAAGTGCTATGCCAAGCAAGCCAAATTAACTCATTTGGTCATAATAATGCTACAAACTCTAAATTATAAATTCTTAAAAGTGCAAATAATCAGTTTTAAGGTAATGTTACTAAAGGTTTAATCTTGACTTAAAGACAATGTACAAGTACATCTTAACTCCAAAGCCACTTGTATAACATACTGTAGAGCGGAAGGGATAAGGATTGGACATAAAACAAATCGTTTTTCATATCTACAATATATCATGCAAAACTGAGCAGCTAAAGGTTGCTTTGAACAAGGAAAGCTCGTATCGCCCTTGTAGAAGCGGAAAGAATAAGGCTATGATGAAAAGAGCAGGGCCACTAAAGATCTAGCGCAGAGGAGAGCACATGGTGGGGAGGGTGTGGTTTACCTCATCCTCGGCATCTGACTCCATTTCCTGGTTCCCAAGATGCATTGAAGAAACAGGGGGAGTAACATAATGGAAAGCAGGGGGAAAAGAAACATCAGGGTGTGAAAAAGGAGTGATTGACAGAAGCTCAAACTCAGAAGAGAAGCCACCTAAGCAAACTCAGCAAACGAAAAAAAAACACCAAAAAAAAAAAGTATAAAACGGCAACACTCAGTAGCAAAAACAAGCAAATGAACTCAAGCCACAAAAAGCCAGCCTAATAATCAAAAATAGCCTTTTGCACAAAAGCCCTCAGCCAAAAGCATGTCATTCAAATCAAAAGGTAGGTAGGAACAAAATGAGACAGCCAATGGCGAGAATCCACTGCAAAGGTAACCGAAATATATATAACAGATAAAAGCTTTAAACAGATAAAAGACACGGTGGCGGCAGTTGGGCCAAAGTCTTTCTCTGTCTTTCATCTAACGGTGTTATTGGGGCCGAAACTACCCTAACCATGAGTGTGGTTATGGAGGTGACAACAGAGAATGGTGAGTTCACTCTATCTTACCTTTTTCACTGCCGGAAGTGTGATGTTCAGGTTGCACACGGCGGTTTGTGGGAGACCTTTTATGGTCTTACATTCTTTAAGGAATGTAAGACGACCACAGGGGTCCTGGCTGGGATCTCTCACCTAGACAGAGAACATTGCTTTTTTATGTAGCTTGTTCATTTATAAAGTGGTAGTGACTCCCGATGTACTTCAATGTGATGTATGTCAGCACTGCACACTTGAGGATTACTTTTTCTACATTTGTATTTGTTCATGGTAATTTCTGCAACATTTTATATATTGAAAATGTTTATATTTTCAGATCCAGGGTATTGGGTGGCACAGCACAGTAGGTAACAGAACAAGAGACCCTTGGTATATCAAAAGGTGACTAGGCATTTACATTATTGAAGGTTATATTAATAACAAAGAGCTTGGACATTTGCTGGCTCTGTGATCAAAGAATTAGCTCCTGAAAGATTAAACTTGCAGCATGTAGTGTGGCCACAAGATCCCCCCATGAGGCATATGAGGGCTTGCCCCTAATTCAACACAGTTTTCAGTTTTTACATTATCTACAGAAATGTTTTGCTAACTGAGCATTTGTTGAATTTGTTTGTAACGTTAAACACACTGTGCACTGCTACTGTAGCAGGTTGTGTTGCTATAAAGTGGTTCCAGATCTAGTTCACATGCAGCAAGGATCGTTTTCACAATAACCAAATGATGCAAGAGGATTGATTAGGGAGAACATGAACTTAATGAATCTATCAATGACATCAGGTTATTTAGAGTTGCTAAGGGGAAACAGATAATACCATGTGGACTGTGTTCATTGTATTGAAAGCTAGTGTGTGAAGTAGGGCAGCAAAGGGGAACAGAGCTCAAACAATCGTGGCTTAGCACAGTATTGTAACACCAACAAAACTGTACTGGCTGCTGCTTTTCTCCAGCAACATGTCACGTACCCTTTTGTACTCGGTTATGACAACCTTGATGTAATTTTAGTAACTTTCAATGACTTTTTCGGCAATGTTGATTTATGGATTCCAGCCTGAGAAGAAGGTGTAATGGTAATGACAGAGTCTATGTAGTACCTTGACACAGAAGGGCAAACGGTTCTCCTTGAAGGCGTAGAAGTTAAGAATTAACTGCTGACCAGCTTTAGTCAGAGGAGCCAAGTTTCCGTAGCAGTCCACATAGATGGGCCTGCCCTCCAGAACCTGAGAGAGCATGCCACATAGGCAAGAACAACATGGATCACGCTTGTTACAGAATTACCCTTTTTCAAAAGTATTGGTAAGGTCTGGAAGTAGCCCTAAGCTGGAATAAGGAAACAACTTGCAGTTGGAACCCTGCTTGTAACCCTCAACAGTAAGTATGTTAAACTGGCATCAATGTTGACATACACTTATTATTATTATTACAATCAATGGACAATAACTTGTTCACGTATACTCTTTACATGTAACCACATAAAATAGCTTCATTAATTAATCAGCTTTCACACACAGAATGGAAAGCATTTGCTCAATAATGCATGAAATGTGTTTCAAATGAAATAAATCGGTGGTCACTAAAATAATAATAAAAAAGGTCCTGAATAATGTTTATTCACATTTAAACACATAAAAATAAAGTACTGCTGTAATAATAATGATAAAAGCCAACCGATAATTATGTACCTCTATGTCTTTGCTCCTGGCCACCTCCTCAAAGTTCTCCTGCTGCTCCAGGGTCTTGTCCACCTTGTCGTCTGTCATACAGAAGCACCTCAGTCTGGACTCCACTGGGTCATTCATCTTGGCAAAAACCACAAACTTGGCCATGTAGGGTACACAGATCAGCTCCCTGTACAGCTGTGTGGCCAAGCCCACAGTCTCTGGGATCTGGTGGCAGTCTGCTAACCAGAACCTGCACAAATGACAAAATAAATAGTCAACATTGCAGACACAGAGATAAATACAACAGACTCTGTCGCAAACACTTGTTTCTTCCCAAAACGACGTGTATGTAGTGTTTCTCACCTGGCAGAAACATTGGTGGTGAAGGAGACACAGTCATTGACGAAGGTGAGAGGAGTTGTGCCGGTGATGTCTTCCCACTGTGCCGGAGATGTTCCACCTGGTAGACAGTCATATAGGAATATAGAAACATCAAACATCCTGAAAAAGGACATTCTTTTGAATAAGAAACTGGATAATAGTATTTTTTCTAGACGCACACTGTAACAAGCTTAACTAAAATTAGCACAATGACTCCACGGGCCATGTTACTACACTTCACAAATACATGTTTGTCCAGTCCAACCCTTAACTTTAATTTAACCTAAACATTATTCCAACATCCCTTTAAAAGAAGTAAAGACGAGACAAAATATTCTCAGCTTTCAAACAATGACCTCACTCTCAAGGTCTAACTGGGCATCACAAGTTGTAGTTGTACAAAAGTACTACCACACATACATACACACACCTGTGATGCTACAAAGAAGGCGGAGACATGGAGTACAGTCTCCCTTGTAGCCGTTAGTAAGCCCCTCCCCTGAGAGGGGCGGGACTGGGATTGTCATAGTGATTGGCTTGTGGAACTTCCTTCTTCTGGGCTCCACAGTAACGATGGGGCTGAAAGTTGCTCGGTTTCCAAGGATTTTCTTCACTGTGTCGTCAGGTACTGGCTGAGCCTGGGTCAGAATAGGCAATGGTGAATGAAAGTTTAATTTGAGTTTAGGTTTGCAGCCATTAACTGATTAATGGATTAGTTGTGAAATATTAAATTATTATACTATTTTGATAGGCGGTTGAAAGGTTTTAGTAATTTTTGAAGAAAAAAAACAAGACAATTCTTATAATATATTCTTAATATTTTATTTTTTAATATTTTATGGTTTCTTTCTTGGTTTGCATCATAAATGTACATTTGTGTTTATTGTTTATAGCATCGCCGTTAGCTTCTGCCATAATGGTCACTCTTTTTTCTGAGTGTGACAGATAAATGAACTCTCCCTCAGCTCACCTGCAGTCCAACTTTTATCTTCTTGGTTAATGCCCCCTCAGGGAAGGAAGCTTGAACCAATGGGACGCTCCGGCTGCACAGAGTCCCGCCCTCCGGTCCCATCTGATTGGTCTCTTGTCTGATTCGAGACACCACAGCAAAGTACTGTGGGAAGTCCTTGGTGATGATGCGGCAGATTCTCTTCCTCTCCAGCTCCTCCGGACTGTCCAGTTCTACAGTGAAGAAAAATCACATGTAAATTATAAATCATTGATTTTCCAGAAACACCTCAGTTTGTAATACTACTAGCACCACACCTGAATCACATCATCCGTCTCAAAAAATATGTGTCATGTCTCCTAATTATCTTTATTTTACTTGCTATAATTTTGTCAATTAACTTGTCTTGTAATTGCGTAAACTGCATACTTTAAAAACAAACATAATACTTTTATTGTATGTGGTCTATGGAATAATTAGTGTTATTAATTATGACTTATTTGTCGAACATTAGAAAAAGGGAGAATAAATCCTGAACACTAATGTTTTTTTTGGGTAACAATAATATCAGACACCAACTGTTCATTTGCTATATTAATACATGCATCTAAACATTGTAGATGCTACAAAAGTTAACATATCTGTTTAGTCACTATTATGATGCAGGTGGTGCATCAGTCAGGACTCAAGATCCTGCAATGCACACCCATTCACCTACTAGAACTGACCCAATTGCGCCACTTTTCACAGGACCTGTGAATCCCAGGATTTTTAGTGTTTAAACTTTCTTGGGTCAAGTAAAAACTTGTGCTTTACCTTCATCCATCCCACTGAGCAGCTGATTGAGGTCGTCAGTCTTATAGTCGAACAGGTGTTCTTTCCAAGACTCTCCGTTCTCGCTGCGCAGTAGGATCAGCTCTCTCTCCTGGCCCCGCATCGAGCCAAAATGAGGGATCTCCACTATCACAGGCCTAGCAAGGTACATTTCATGCAAATATAGTATAATTAATCATATGTTATTCATTTAAGACAAGTTAATGTTAAGTAACAAGTAAACCCAAAGAAAGCAGTTCTACCATTTGTCTTAGACAGTCTTAGTCTGAGTAAGGGAATAAACGGTTGAGGTCTTTCCGATTATGATACCAATTTGTAATGCTAAACTAATAGCTCAAAGGAAAAATAAATCTGAAATACAAATGGTGGAGGGCATATCATAAAAGTCTCTCTTTATGCATATTCAGGGGACTGACACTAGTTCAGGTGGTTAATTCTACAAATAAAGTGAAATATGAATAAGGAACATTAAGGACACTGGACTGAAAAAAGCGTACTGTACAGGTATGAGTAAACTTCTGCTGATGACAGTGTTGCTTCATAATGATAGCAGTGATCGTGCTGCAGTTCGATGGGACATTCAGAGTGCATGTCATGGCTTGGCATGACTTGACAGGACACATGAAATGGAATAAGGAGTGGGCGGTGAAAGCTGCACAGCCCTTATTCAAACAAGGCATGATCGCAACACAAAGGAGAAGGATGAACACACTCTAGCAGCTCAGGACCATTTTTTTTAGAGTCGCTCAGAGTAGAATAGAAGAGACTAGAATACCCACTCTGGAGGTATCAGAGGAACTATATTCATTGACCATCCCTTTGCAAAATCCTCTAAAAAAAGGGTCCTACATGAACACACTATTTACTATTTTCTGCCAAAGTTAGAGATGAATCCTGGTTGTAGCTGGTGATGGCAGTGGCACATAACTTGTAAACCTGTGTGCAAAACCGTAATCTTTGTAAAATTGACTTTTTAAGGGCTTTTTTTACAAAAAATCTGTCCTGGAGAACTAGTAGAACCAATTACATGTTGCTGTAACCACCTGCTTCGACAGTAAAAGTTCAATTTTCTGACCCAAAAAACCCCATAAATTCCTATTAAACATTCATGTGTCAATGGCATTTAGAGCATCTTTCTGTCAACGGACTGACAATATGCTTACACAGGGCAGAGCCACCACCTCATATCTCTTGCTAGCTTGCTACTTGGCCGATATTCAATGTGTCAAGTGTTTCTGATTTTTAATGAATGAAGCATTTTTTACAATTTCTTACAAAGGCAAGAAATCATGGACTGTGATATTTAAATGAAAAACTAGCTAGTAATTTCTGTTTTTGGTTTTCTAACTGGATTGAATGGAGTCATGCATATACAGTAGTATAGTAGAGAAAATAACAGAGATCTTATGAAGACAAGCCTAAAGTTCTAAGTACTTAGAGAGGAGAAGTTTTTGTGACAAACAGTCCTTATCAAAATTGTAGTCTGATATGCATTGATATTCACTCTGGAAAGAAATCCTCGATGTCAACACTGCTCCGGCTAAATGAAAAATGGATCAGTACAACTCATCCACAGTCTTTCTACCAACGGCTCTGGAAATTAATTACACAAAAATACTGTGGGATGACACAAAACTAATCTTGAAGGTGACAAAGTAAAGTAACAGTGGTCATGGGAAGCAGGATGATGCTTGGCTTGAGGAGGAAAAGGCTCATGCCCAACAAGCGCAGTCCAGTTCAAACAGCCAATCAAAATCTTTACTTTCAGGGACATCAAAAGCCCACTGAAAGCTTCTTAAAAATACAATGGTCTTTAAATGAAAGTGGCTGAAAAGTAACTATAATGGATTCAAAGCTATATTGTGTAGTTTTAGGAAGAACTGTGCAATCTCAAATGTAAAAACTATATCCTCTCCCCAGATTTTTATTGATGCTAAAACAAATCCAATTTGCTGTGGTGGACCCATCTTTCAGCTAACTAAGTACTAACTTGTTGTCCTCCCTTCAAAAGGTCAAAATTGATCTGAATCATCACTATGTCATTGATTTCTTCCCAAAACTACGTGGCAACCATAACATAGTAATGCTGTATCCTAACAAATCAAAGTCAACAGAGATGGGTAAAATATTAAAATCCATCAGCATGAATCAGCCTCACTCATGTCCTTGAGGGAGGTGGGAGGCACAGAAGGGAGAGGAGCAGGGAGGGGATGCTATGTTTGGTTCCTACCCAACAAATCTAGTTCCTCTGGGTCCCAGCTGTAGCACTGGACTAACCAGGCTCTCGCCTTCATTAAGGGCTGGCAGCTTTCTGGGAAGATGTAGTTTACTGTGTCCGCAAGATAATGAAACACACACACACGCACCCACATACATACACAAAACACACACTCGCAAAGTCAGTAAAAGCACACACCACTGAGTTCTAGTTTTATCAGTAATAAAACTCAATTAATCAGTAATAGATTAATTTTTCTCCTCAGTAATGGTAACTACTCACTGACATTCCTAGAGTTTGCTGGTTGATATATACATACAGTGTTTTGGTCAGATCTAATGTTGATGACTTTTGTTGCTAACTGAAGATAACAGGCTTGAAACATTCAACCCAGGCAGCAAAACACCGTTTTTCATTCTGCATTCAAATCTATAAGTAATTTATAAAGCAGAAATTACAGACATTTGCTGTTTTCAGTTTTTTTCTCCCTAATTTTATGTTGAATATAAATAAAACAAGCAATTGTAAGCCACAACTTTCCGGCACTGGAAAATTGCAATAAACTATTCTCTGCTACAGTACACCAGTGGAGTTTTTTCTTTCCATATACCCCCCTTGGCAACTGCAAAACTAACCTGGGATACATGTATGTATCCCTGATTTATAATTACTGGACTATGTGATTAATCAATTAATCTGTGGATTAAAAATCTATAATTAAAACTAATTGTAGCTTTAAGCCCTATTATAAACTATAGTGTAAGTGATAATTGTGTCTCACAGCTGAAATATTTTTCTTTATCCAACATGCAGACATGTATCTTGCAATTTGTTTTGTTGTTGAATAAATTAAAAAGTTAATCAAAACCGACATTTCTGTCGGTTTTGACCCGTTTCTTGAAACATGAGCACTTTCTTTTTTCACAATCTAATCTAAATCTTTATACTCATTTGTGTAGTATTATTTGGCCAGAGAAAAATACAGCTGGACTTTATTCTTGAGGGTGAGCAACAGTTATACTTCAACTGCAAATGAAACAGCAGGTATTACACCTCAACATGCACATACACACATTCACACTTTCAAATATAAACGCAGGTGGCTGGAAATGGCAATGGCAAGACGCAGAAGGAAGGAGATGTCAAGTCACCGAAGAAGGGTGAAGAAAAATAAGCAATTAAGCAAACTACAATAATATTGGTGAGTTTTAAAAGAAAATGAATTCTTACCCGAGGAACTGAGCTCCTGCTGGTCCAACCTCAACGAGTCGGCTTGCCAGGCCTTCTCCTTCCACCATCGGAGGAGGAGATGCCAGTTTGTGTCTCTTGACCAGCCGACAGGTGATTCTGGTGGGCGCTGTGCACTTTCTGGGCGGGATGATGATGCGCATGCCGTTATGACGACTTCCTCTCATGGAGCCGCCTCTGGCGTCCACCATGAAGCTGACCAGGAACCTGATAGAGAGCGAAAAGGAAGACAAAGGAGGAGAGGAGGAAGAGACAAAGAGTGATAGCAGACAGTGAAGAAGACAGTGCAAAGACAGGGAAGTAAAAAGTGTGAGCAAAGTGAAAGAAAGAGTAGCATGTGGAGAGAACCAGAGAGGGAGAGGAAAGGATATAGAAAATGAATGGAATAAGAAGTACAATACATATCAGTATAACAACAGTACTGATGGAGAGAGAAGAGCTTTAGTTGAGGTGATGTCTCTTCTCATGCTGTGATCTTCAAAACACACAAAGTAAGTTTGAGGGAAAGAGAAGAAAGATTAAGAAAGAAAGAAGAACAGAAATGTACGGAGTCTTCTGTGTTGGCTATGGCTGCGCTTTAAAAAGTGTTGGTTACAATTTTAATATACCTGAATATATAACTTTGCCAAGTAGATGTTACAATTTTGCTATGTTCTTAAATTAAGATTCTCTAATATTGTTGCCACACACAACGTGCAATGAGCAAAAAATGACATTACATGTTTATTTTCTATTATTTTGTGATGATAAATTAGCCAAGATGCCAACACAGGAGCTTCCAGTGTAACCTGTGTTTAATCCATATTAGAAGGTATCATAGTTATGTGTGTAACTCATTTTGACTTAAGGAAACCACATAGCTCTCTCACAGACACACACACAAATCCACACCATGCAATTTGATGAATGAGATGTCATGTTAGTTTCTATGTAGCAGCTTAACAGATGATGTAAATATAAATAGCAAATATCTCAAGCAAATAAAAAGAGACACTAATACAAATGTTACTAAATAGTTGCAATATATTAATCCTGAACAGCACCATATTTAACTGGCTACTGATTAATGACTGTTTGACCAGAATCTATTTTAACTGTGACTGTCAAAGAGTACAACTTGCTAGTGGAAACTGTAAAAAAAAACATTCAGATCCAGCTGTACCTAATGCTCTATGTCCAATATTTTCAAAGTCACATTCTGCCAGGTTTTGACACACAAACTCATCCAGATCAGTTAGAGACTCACAAAGATTTCGTCCAAACAAAACGAAAAAACACAAGACCAAATATCCAAACCACTTCACGTGAAGTCTGTAACAACACAGGTCATATGTGAGGAGAGCAAACACAGGTGTTATGAGGAAACAGAGAGAGGGAGAGGGTGTGATGTCACTGGAAACGGGAAGTAACGCAAACAAGGTAGTGGTGGTGATAAAGAAGGCAACCAATCACAGTCAATCACCTGCTGTCGTACTGCGGGAGCGGAGAGGAAAAACTGCAGGATGGACGACAAAGCAATGCAGGAGTGACAGGTCAACAACAGAGCTTTGTCATTGGAAATTCAAGAAGACGATTAACAAGGAGTCCGACAGAGGAACAGTTTGACATTTTGGGAAATATGCTTATTTGCTAAGCTAAGCTAACCCTGCTTCTGGCTGTATCTTATCTGTTTTCCATCATTTTATTTACTGGGCAAACATGAAACTGCTAACTTATTAGCGTATTTCGCACAATGTCAAACTTTTCTTTTAAATTACAGCTCCTTAATTTCCGCAGTCAGATGAGTCACAGGTAGATTTGCTGCTGCTGCAAGGCCAATCTCTTAACTCGAGCGGAAGGAAAATGAAAGAGAATTGGCATGGAAGACAGAGAATACGCAACAGTTTGGTGGAAACAAAGACAAGCACGTCTTGTATCCTTCCCTCACACCTTTTATTCCTCCTCTCCTTAAAAAGCCAAAAGACAAAAACAAAGGCATGTTTACTATCTATCCCTCTATCCCCTCCCAGAATGGTCAGTTGAGAAAGTCTGGCTTGACATTTTTCGTGATTCTTGTCTTCTTCCCTCACTTTCCTCCTGTCTTCTACCCATTCATCCTTTCAAATGTGCTTACCCGGAGTGTATTGGTGAGGACACTAGATTGACATTATCCAGTGCGTCTGCAGTCCAGCTGTACCTCCTCAGAGATTCGTTGTCAAAGTCCTTAGCCACAGACAAATGCTGTGGAGGAGACAACAAGGTATAAAAGTAAAGAAATGATAATGCAGTGTGAATTGGTGTTAAATAAAAAAGTATTGCTATAGTGAGGAAATCTGATCACAATACACAGCATCTGTCATGAAGCCATGCATTTAAATAACCAAAAAGGAGAAAAAAATAAGAAATGTGTTGATGAAGTCTAAACCCGTGACATCAGTGACCTAGAGAATCATCTAAACTGCAAGAAAACCGTCTGAAATCTAACATTAAAAAGTTATAATTTCCTGAAATGTACATGTTGTCATCCAAAATGAGGACCAATACATACTGACACATAAATCTGCTCTTGTTAAAGGTGATTGTGTGTCTTTTTAACTAAGGGGTTGCCATGTTTCTCTTTAAAGGGCATCAGTGAGCTATGATATAACAAGATGATAACCCATTTATATTTATATATTTAACCCCATTACTTATTTCAAGTGACACCTCTTCAGGGGAAGGAGGGCATGACAACTGGTACCATTTTCAGGATTTATGGCTGAGTCATAAAATCATTTCTACACATGGCACACTAAGGCAGCTGCCACTGAGAAAAAGCAATTCTGAGAAAGTTTAAGTAGGATGCATCATTTAAAAACATCCGCTATACATTCAGTACATCAGGAAAAAATAAAGACGGTCAACATAAACAGAATAACTTTTAAGCGAAAAATTACTGCTTTAAGGATGGGTTAGGGTTACAAAGTGAATAGATGCAATTCAGTGTTTCATCCCAAAGAAATTCAAATAGCCACTTTGTGACAAAACTGAAATCTGTTCAAACATGTTTAACGGTTTAAAAAAAAACGTCCTTACTTTAAAGGTTACTAATGTTAAAGACGCAGCTTGCAAAATAAAGTGAGTTCACAAAAACAGTTACAGCACTGACACTGTACATGTAATGTTGTGAAACTGAATCACACTCTAAATCAATCCCACAACTTACTAAGAAGGAATGAAGTTTGGGTGTAGTGGTAGTGTTGTTTCATAGCCTCTGATTATTCATTACCAACACATGGATAAAAAACTCAGTCCGCTTTATAACCAGCAATAGAAAATGATGAATATACACATGCTCTGATTATGGCATATCTGAACAGAAAACACTCACAAATGATGAAGTCTGAATGACATATTCTCACATGCACTGACAGAGGGACTGCATGATGGCTTAAATATCTACCTTATTGTGTTGCTCTACAATGAAAGACCTTTCCTTACGGAGCATCTGGAGCAGCGTGAGAGGAGACGAGCTGTTATTTAGCAGCTGTTACATTCACAAATCATATAATCATGTATAGAAGAGCATGTCCAGGCTCCTTGCTGATAAAGGTTCTTGTTTAGCCCATAGAGACACAGCAATACTTTTACCACACAAAGTTCTCTTTCTCACGGCTTTCAATTGAAAACGTTACAGTATATTCATTTCTCAGAGCCTGTCGTGTTCGACCTTAAAGGGGGGACTCCATTAATTATAAGTGAAGGTCAGTTAATTAGTCACGGTTAGTACAATACCCACTTGTAATCAGTTGTTTCTGAGTTATAAGCTAGGTGCATGGAACTTCAAGGACGTGGGCATTTAACAGTTAGGGTGGGTGTAAATAAAAGGCGTTACCATGTTGCATTATAGGAAGTGGTTTTGGACCTGTTTTAGGGCCTACAAATGAGGATATCTCAGCCTCTGGCCCCATTCACACTACTGCGTTTTCTAATTAAAATGAGGACCTTTTGCTACATTTGTACCTCCCGCCCAGACTACAATGGCGAAGACCTAAAACGGAGAAGTTTGAAAACGGTGCCGACCCCGTTATGCATTTCAAAACTCCGGAGGGTGTTTTAGTGAACACTGGCCAAAGCGGCGGACTTTAGAAACGATGACGCAGCCACTCAAGCCCGGCTCTCTGATTGGGTCTTTTAAGTCTGGGTTTTTGACATGGTATTTTTATTAAAATACTGGCACACTTATCTGCCTACACTTGTACTGTGTATGTCGCAGTTTGCTTTGCAACGACTCCCAGTCTGTTTTCTGCCACCACATGCCCGTGTTACATTCAGTAACAGTCACAGCTTGTTATTGGTGCATGCAAAAAAAAAAAAACCCTTCTTCATCTGTATTTATTTATTCTTTCTCCAAATCTTCTGTAACTAGGAAGAGACCATCTGCTTCATTGGCCATGGAACGGCCAATAGATGTTCGTTTTCAGTCATTTTAATGTTACGGAGACTAACTCCAAAACGCAGAAAAAACGCTGGTGTGGACGGAGATCATATTCGTTTTAATTCTCAGTTTCTAAACTAAAACAGAGTAGAGTGGATGGGGCCTCTGTTCCATCAAGTTTTACAATGCTTTTGATTAATCTCTCTCTCTGTAGATAAGGCTAGGAATGGTTTGAAAATGTACAATGTCATTGCCAAAATAATGGCTGAGTTTTGCTGCTGATACCAAACAATACCTTTTATATATAAAATAAATAAATATGCCCAACGTCTAAATGTATCAGCATCATTAAACAGGTACTGCAGCTTCTATACCGTTGGGGCACTTCTAAGTATATCTTGTCTTGAGCTTCTAAAGCCGTTCATTGTTCTAATCTAACTAAAATAATATTTATTTCATTTAATAAAACGTTTCTGACTGAGGCAAAAGTCTAGTGACGGCAGACCTGGTCGTAAAAAAGTCATGTTGTAATTTGGCCCGTGGGATATATTGTGCAATAAGTTTCCACTGAATTCCCACTTTCCCGTTAAGTGCCATTTTACTGCATCTTTAAAGTAAGTGGGCCATCACAGTAATCCCTCTCACTGTAGATAGCAGCAGCAGTAACCACTAATCTCATTGCCACTTTCGGTAAAATGTGATGGGACTCAGTGTCTTTATGTCAACACCAACTCAGGTGTAAGAGGATTGGTGAATAGCCTGGCTTTTGGCACAGCACCAAGACAGCTTGGCACATTTGGAGAGAGAGCTGAAGTTAATGACCTGCAGATTACTGAGAAAGAAACAGGGACACCAGCAAGAGACACAGAGAGACAAAAAAAGACTAAGCACGTGCACCTTTACACACCTAAACGTCCACTCAGTGTACCTACCATCTCCTTATTGGGTGCCAGCATCTCCTCTATCATCATGCTGTCCCGCGTGAATGAGCTCCGGTTCAGCGTGTTGGACCTATCAGAACTGAAGGAACGCAGGCTTGGTGTGGTTGCCGTAGAAGTCACGGATTACCAAGACAACATTCACAATGATGGAGAGGAGGTGAGGAAGAGGAGGAGGAGGAGTTGGGAGGGGGGTGGGTTTGAGGGTGTATGAAAATGAACAGAAAAAACAAACAAACACATTAAATGCATGCAGCTTCCAGGAACCTGACTGTATGCCACCAGTGACAACAACAACCACCAGGCAAGAAAGGACTCTATTGAGAGGGAATTCAAGTGTTTCCAAGACAAAACCAGAGCTAGAGAAAAACGATTGGTGTTCGAAGGAGACTATTTTGTCTGAGGCACCAAATAACTAATCCATAAGCATATGCATATGCAGTTGTCAACACTGGCTGATTTTCCAAAAAATACCTTTTGGATGGTGAACGTACACAACAAAAACATGTTTTTGAGGCAAATTGTGGGCTTTTTTTTTTACGCTCTTCAATCTTGGCGGCTGGGCTATTCACACCATACCAGCACACAATTTGAATGCCCTACAAGCCTGAGTGAAGCAGAGTAGCTTATGAAAGTTAAGCAGATTACTGTATGATGGATAATGGACACAGCGCTAGGACAGGAAGCAGGTTATTAGCTGCTGTAACTCTGTCTCATACCCATCTTTTGACAATGCAACCATATTAAACTGTAGATTGTTTGAAAGTTTCTGTCCGGCTACATTTGTCAGTGACTGTGTGCTGTGATATTATTTGTGATGAGGCTTTCTGACAGAGTTTTATGAGGCAAATAAAGAGCATTCCTGAGCAATGACATATGATGAATGTTTGCCTGCAACATCTCATCCGCAATTACAACATTGCTATTTGCTCTACAAAAGTTACCTGCTGCGATTCAATTAGCCTGTGCTCTGAGGATTTTATAACCTTTTTTTATCGTGATGATCCTTTTATCCATATATATATCTATATATCTATATAGATATAGATATATATATATATATATATAAATAAAAAAGGATAAATGCAGATCTAGTTGTTATGGAAGATTTAAAAATACCTAAATTAAAACCTCCTCGTGAAATGCAATATGCAATACACCTCTTCACTTTGTTTTCTGTAATGTGATTTGACCCTAACGTGGCATGGAAAATTCACGTTAGTTATAAAAGACAAAAAGATAAATAACTGTCTTTTTAATTTAGGCATTCTAAATCTTCCAATCAAATCAAATAATCCTGAAATAAAATCATTTAAAAAATAGTCACTCTTGGCACTATGTATGGAAAAGACAATACATATGATATTTAAAAGTAATACTCATAATCTAAAACTCTTTGTACGCTATTACATTACAAGTTCAGGTTAGTGATGTACATATTAGCAGCAAAAAAAATGTATGGTACTTGGAAATAATAGTCTGTTGTTGGCAAATGTAAAATCCTGTTGTTGTGTATAATGTATGTATGTAGAAACTTGTACATTTTTGCATGAAATGAACATTTCTTTTTCAAGAATAACAGTGCTTGGCATCATACAGTGACAATACTCTGCACTGTCAATTATTTGTGCTAACTATAAGACACTAAACTGATGAAGGCGATAGCTATTGCCTACAGATACATCAATTCAGGTCCCTGGAAGCTCGATGAAGGAATACTCCACACAGAAACCAAAATGATGCAAAGCTTCACCTTTGTGGCTAACCCACAAAGACCCAGGCATTAATGACACAAAAGCAAACTCAACAGGCTGTTCTCTACAAGCAAGGAACACAGCAGAACTGTTTTCAAGTAAGAAATCGGACATTAATATCACAACACAGTGCCAAAACACAACAGCGTTATAAAACTGAGATAAAACTGGTAAAAAAAATCATTAAGTTAGTAGTCAAACAAACAAAGTAAATATATATTACACTGGACCACAAAGTCATGATACTGATGACTGGATGGAGTTTGGGCATGTGAGGGGAGGGAAATGGTGGAAGTGGGTGGGTTGGGGAGCTGGTGGGGGATGTGTAGGGCGGACCCTTCATGCCTTCGGCCTTACCTGACTTTGGGACTAACATTAAGAACGGACATGAGGAGAGAATAAAAGATCATGAACAAACAGAGGAGTGGACAGAGAGATGCATAGAGGAGAAAAGCCAGAGCAGAGATGCAGGTTGGTAGAATAATGTCAGATGCTGCTGAATGACGACCCGCCTGCCCGTCACCCTGCGTAGCATCATCACCGCTCACTGTCTGACAGAAACGTGGAGCACATGTCCTACTTATAACTAGGGCTGCAACGATTAGTTGACCTAATCGACGACGTAGGTTACAAAAATTCATTGACCTGAAATTTCATTGTCAATACATCGTTACAGAGATGCCGTTTAAGGGAGAGAGATAGCAATCTTCTTATTAAGAACATTTCTGTTTGTTCATTTCTAACTGCAATGCACTACATGGAATGGTAGGGGCTGTCTGCCATGACTGCTTGACTGTTAGACTACTCACGAAGAAGAAGCATTCATGCTGCAAGCAGAAAGCAACAGAGAAAGAGGCTAACAACAGAACTGTTTTTTGGTTTTCCAAGTTTTGTATGCTATTTCATCTCTAAATACACTTTTGAGAAGTTTTGAGGCGAGAAATCAACTGTGTATAATTTGAATATTATCAGTTTTACAAAAGTTGATAGCTAATCAAAAATGTGCTCAAACGTTTTCAGGGTTTAGAAGCTGCACAAGCGCCCGCAAGGTTAGCGGTGCCAGACAGCCGGACGCCCACAGAGCCCTCTGGTCCTAGTTACTGAGACCACTGCAGCAGCAACAACAGAGCAGCAACGACAGAGGAAAGGTTATTTTGCCGTAATGAATGGTTTAACATTTTATAGTAAATCAAGAAACATCTGGCTCGTGATGTAGCCTACAGAACATTCTCCATTTATAAAACTTGTTGCTTTATTATTCTAAATAGACATTACATTGTTAGTTTACAGTTGTGGTTATAGTACTTGCTTTTAATTTTGTTTTATTTGTACTATACAGGATTCCCTTATAAAAGAGACTGTGTCTCAATGGGACATTTAAACAAATGTTTATACATATATAATGTACATTTGTTTAATATAGTTCCAAAGCAAAAATCTTTGTTAAAAAGATTTTAAAGTTAAAACCTACTTGGCAATAAATGAGATTGTGAGCTTATTGTTTGGGTGATAAATCCTGTTATCTTGGAGCAGCCTCTCCATAGTTCTTTACATTCTTGGTTTTGAGGTCTCATTAATAATGCTGGCAAGAGAAGGCTGTTTTAGTTGTGTTAGCAAACATGTTAAGTGTAATAGTAAATCAGTGAGTTATAGGAGTACACTGTCTTGTCTTGCCTTGTTTCCCCCTGGCGTTGATACTAGTGTTCATTCTGAAGAGTAAAACCTGAACTCTTTGTTGAATCATCAGAATAAAAGATCAGCAACGCATTAGAAATCTCTTTCTTTGGCCGCAGCGAAAAAAGCTGTAAACATATTGACATTATCAAATCAGCAAACATGTTTGCACATACAGCAGACATAGAGCAACGTTATCATTCACTAGGAGTCATGTTTCAAGTCATGTTTACTCTCCTTTTAGGCACTCATGTAACTCTAACTGAGTTCCTGGAGTTACTCATGTAATTCTAAATAAGTTACATGACTGGCTCTTTTAGCTGCTAAATGTTCCACTACTTTGTGTTCACCAGCTAGTTTCTAACTTTGTCTTCTGTTTGGTGCTAAGCAGGAAAAAATTCTCTGAAATTAAGATGAAATAATTCCATCTGATGACCTTAAAATAAAAGTTATAGTATAATATAAAGTTCCAGGAGACTCCTGTGTTTCTATGTAGGGCTGTGCAATAAAACAATAATGATAATTATCGCAATTTAATTTTCATCAATAACAATATAACAAATTTTCAATATGTCATCAATAAATGTTTGATTTAATTCATTTGAATCACAAACAAATCAGCACTTAATTTTTCAATTAAGATATTTATTTTGGTGAGGAAAACGGACTGAAAAAGATTTAATAATACTTTAATACTACAATAATAATACTTTTTGTAAAAGAATTTTATCATAATTGTTGAATGTTCTACCTCAGATTTGTGAAGTGATCCGCTGTTTGGCATCAAGTGTTTGTCACATTCTGAATAATAAAGAAAAGTTTAACCACACATTTAACCTTCTCGTTTCTATAACTTTCACTTAGGAGCAAAAATCAGCATTTATACTTAAAAAAGAAAAAATGATTTGACATTTAGCGTGATAAGTATCGTGATATCATTTTTAGCCATATCGCACAGCCCTATTTCTATGTTGAAAATTAAGGATTAAAATAAAATACAACTTTAAAATGTAAATTTACAGTGAGAACAAACTACTTCTGAACCCAGCGGCTCTTTCCATGTCACAACTTCAACTTCAGAAGAAGAATAATGTAAACAAAAAAACTAACAACATACATGATGTATCTACAGCTTTCTTTCAACTCACTAATAGTGACTTTGTAGATAATTCACTTCCTAAATTGACTGAACTGGAAGCAATTTGAACCCATCCCTGCAGCGGACCAGTAATTTGTTAAACCAATTCTAAGCTAGGGTTGATCTCCAACACACACACACACACACACACACACACACACACACACACACACACACACACACACACAAAAGTCAAACAGTGTGTGTTGATGTAACCCAGCGCCCAAGGCCATGAGATTGAACATGTTTCTAATTTCCTGTGGCTCAGTGCCCATGTGTGTCACGGCTCAAACATTCAATAACTCCTCCCTCTCCAGCGGGTTTGCACAAGTGTCAATATTTTCATGTGAGTTCAACAGCCACAGAAAGTGAACTATGACCTCCCACTGGTGAGGGGAAATATGTGTGTGTGTGGATGGTCAGGGGGTCCGAATAATGTGAGCCATGACTGCCATATTATACTTCTTTTAGATAATATGAGCATTAATTTAAAAGATGATTTCAGTTACGACATTAAACTGGAAACAACCTCATATCAAAACACTAAAATCCCTGCAGTTTCTCACCTGACGGCTCTCTGTGAGTGTTTTTCAGAGACTTCCTGTGCTGTTAGACTAGTTCATGTTCATTGTGTTTTTTGCAGTTTTGAAAAAGACTCTTCAGCACGTCTAAACTTCAGCGTATCCATCAAATTAATTGTGATACCTATACTGTAATTACAATAAAGTGCAAGCAATACATTAGCTTCCTGTCGAAGAGAGCTTTGTACTTCTTTGTTAAAACTTTTTCTATATTTTTGAACAAGAAGAGCTGCGGTCAATTTCCTGCTTTGTATCATGAGCAGTTTCCTTTAAAACCCAGTCACACCAGAAAGTGGCGCAGCAAAAGTCATCTACACATCTTTGTTAAAGCTGTGGTTTAAGATTGGTGATGTTAGGCTATTTTCTTCTATAGCTAGCGAGATTAATTACACTTACAAGTCACTTATCACTTACAAGCTATCCAGCCAGGAAAATGCCAGTGTTAGTCACCAGATATTAAAGCGTCGTAATATTTTCCCTACACTGTACTGTGTACTCAACGATGGCATTTTGTTCTTAGGAGTGTACATTATCTCAGTTAACAAGCAAGCTAACTGTCAGCTAACATGCTCATTAGCCCAGTTGCAAGCCCCAGACATATTTGTCCCATCCACTCCTGTGTTGGAAGCATTCCTCTTTTGTGGAGCAGTTTCTACTCCGACAGAGGTTAAAAGCTGTAAAACAGATAATGAGCTACAACACAACTTTCTAAATTTTGGACTCCTTAGCTCACTGTTTCCTTAAAGCTCAGAAATGTAAATGGTGCAAATTTGTGTGTCGAGGTTCTCCAAACGTAAGTGAGCCTTTATATCTCACGTATACTTCAGAGACAAACGACAAGCATCTCATCACAATGTTACATTTATTTTAACTATTGATTATAGACTGGGGTGTGTCTTACCTCTGTGAGCGCGCACCAACGCTGAAACCCATGTAGCCCTCCTGAGGGAGCGAGTCGTCGCCCAGCTCCCGCAGGTCCTGGGGGGCCAGATATTTATCTGTGTCCCCCGTCATTGCGTCGTCACCTGTCGTCAAAAACACACAGGGCCAAAGAAAGGTTACAGAGAGACACTATTGTCTTTCTATGTTTTTATGAGTGTGTGTGATCAAAACTTTTGCCTGTTCAAAACTAAATGTATAGAGAATGAATGTGTAATGCTCTCCTTTCACTCAAAAACTACTGTCCAGGTTCGCAATGCGAGCGATATCTTGCTTCATGTGAGATCCTCAACATTTAGCTGTTCCAGACTAGCTTTACTAGGCTGCTGCCTCATATAAAAGTAGGAAATTTTATGCATAAATTTAACATTTTGGCTACTTTCTGTGTTGTTGTTTTTATTTTGATAGTCCGTGTAATCCATAACAGAGCAGCTCTTTTAGACAGATCAATGCAGCCTCTGCCCAGAGGCTGTTATCCAGTTCAGCTTCGGTCCAACAAACACACACAAACAAAAGTCTTGCTGTCACTAAAGGCTTTTTGTCTCTGTCCCCAGATGACAAAAAAATGTTAACAGTAAAGCTTGCGAACAACAAATAGCGCTGCTGTTAGTAACTTTTTATGTTGGATTAGTTTAGTGAGCCAACATTAATGGCAATAACTTTAACAGTTTAACAGCTTTATAATCTAAATAAAGTAAAGGTCCCATAGCAAGTTTCACTGACTACAGATTCATGTAAGGGACAAAGTTTCCAGTTAAGGTAAATAAAAACACTTCCAACACACAACATGTCACAGAAAACAGATCATTCAAGCTATACAAAAAGTGGTTGAAGAATTGAAACATACGTTACAGCCAGAAAAAAGTTAGCAGCATGTTATTCCCCTCAGAGGTACTGCTGATCCTAGCTTACTGATGAACCGGTGACCGGAGAGTTGAAAGAGAAAAGCGAGGAGAGGAGGAGTTAAAAAAAGGGAGAGGGGAGCAAGTGCATGCAGGCGGAGACACGAAAAGAGAAAGAAAAGGAAGGCATTCCAGTAACCACAAAGCACCGGAGACCCCCGCCCCACCCTCCTGTCCCCTCATCCCCTGCTACTACAGCACCCCTCCCCCTAAACTTTCTCTCAAACACACACACATTCACTCAAGACACACACACACTTTACAGACCCCATCTGGTGACATTCCAACTCATTCTTCAGGACCCCTTCTCATTTCAGCCTGAGCGACATCGAACCCCTCCAGAGGAAGCTGCAACTCACCTCCTGCTTTGAAGCACTTCATTCAGCCAGAAGTCCAGTTTGCAGGATTTCACCCTGAACTAACTTTCTTCGACTTGTAACCTCCCTCCAACTCTCTGTCGCTCTCTCCTGCTCACCCTGTCTAGCTCTCTTTCACAGCCCGGTGCTCACACTAACAGATCAGCTTTCTCCCGCCTACCCACTCTGCGCCAGGATTATCCAGGGCGTGCATGTGTGTGTGCGTGTGTGTGTGTGTTTCAGAGCAGACACCTAGAGCTCACTGCAGGACAGAAATAGTAAGTGGGTGTGTGACTCAAGACTACGTACGTACTACTCCAATATATAAGTCCTTTACTGTTTTTATATTTTTACGCTGGTTTGTATAATATAAGGTCTTTTTTTCCCCCTCCCATTTCTTTGCCCCTATCTGTCTGACTGCTTGTTTATCTCTCTATCTACTAAATAGTACAAATTCTTTGCTGTCATTAGGCCAACTTATTACTTCATCGTCTTTGTCATTCTTCCTCTTGATAAGTAACTCTTGCAGCTGCTTCCGTGTGTCAACTCACATGTTTCAACAGAAATTCATAACTCTGCATATCTCCAAAAGAGATTTCCCAAACAGACTGCGTCAGAAATACTGCTTAAATTCCCTTCACTCAAAGTTTGGCTGCTGCTTCGACCCACATTCTCCAACTAACCAATTGGAACATGTCTTTAAAATGATGCAGAATACGCTGGCTGCTGGTGATTCATAAGCACTCAAAGACATAAACACATAGATACAAAATTGGCATGTATAAATGTATGCTATTTTTGAATAAAGTTCATAAAGATGGATGACGTGTCTCTACTTGCACGTAATTTTTTTATATTAACTTCGTAGCACTATAATTCACCAGACTGCACTGCCTTATACATTGCATAGTTGCACTTGTGACATACTCTACATTGCATATCACATCACATTTTTCC
>JAPMOB010211421.1:0-28392 GCA_029875015.1 Lepomis gibbosus | reverse complement strand
AACATACACAGTAGTATTCCCGAGACCTGTAAACAAACTTTTAAATCAGTGGCGTTCCAGTTTAAACTTACTGTTCCTGTAAGGAAATTGTAAGTCAAGATTCAAGTCTTCCAGGTCTGAATGCTAACCATTAAATTGACAGAGCTTTTGAATTTTAAATATGAATGTGTTTAAATATTAAGTCTATGCAAGGCCTGCTTATATCTGATGTCTTATTCAATTTTCAGTATCCCAAGATTTTACTAAAATGAAACTTGAAAATTGACTGCTTTTGAGTCTCTAGTTAATTTTTAAGGTAGGTAGGTAGGTTTATTGTCACAATACAACAAGTTGTAGGTTGAAATTGAGCTTTGTAACTCCCCTCTGATACACAGCAGACAATATACATTAATATTGAATCATTTATGAAAAATGGTAACAGAAATAAACTATCATCACTGGGGCAGTGCTGAGGATGAATTATAGTTTAAGAGTCTCAGAAAATGCAAGGCAAGTTTCAAGTCCTCATTTTTGTCCAACTTGATTCCAAACGTAAACCATCTATATGAGATTACCTTAGTTACACTGTACGGATCAGTTGCCAAATGAGCAGGCTGCCTTGTTCTTAATGGCGCTGCTTCTATTTTTTTTAAATAGCAAGAGTTATATTTAGAATATGAAATGTCAAAACCAAAGACAGGCGTAAAGGGCCAAGGATGAAAACATAGAACAGATTCATTCTTTGCCTAAGCACCTCTGGAAATAGATGATTAAACACTTGGCTAAAACAAAAGTTGACTGTCTAATATGAGCCAACACATGGTGACTATGTTTTTGCCTTAAAAAAAGTTGTGTCATGATTCAGGTTTTATATCCATACTCACTAAATATTAATTAACTTCACAACTTGTTGGAAAGAACACAGCAGTTTACAAATGGCTGCACAGGGTTTGTGGGCTTTCCATATTTAGATCTCGGACTGTGTGTGTTATTGGAGATGTTAATCATTGCTGTTACTCAGCTGGTATGTGAGCTTGAGAGAGTATGTGTGTATTTGTGTGCCTAGAGTTACACTTCATATATTTTTAGATCCGAAATTAAAGACGGGCAGTACTCAGGTCTACAACAAAAACAACAACTTGTATATAAATTCAGTGTAAAGCCGAACGTGCACATAAATACATACAGCATAAAACAAATAAGCAATAAAAGCACACACATGTTTAGTTCTATCAGTTTAGCTATACCACTTCAGACTGGTTATTGGAGTTAGTTACAATGAGATCACCGTTTTTTAGACTTACAGGAATAGCTGATGCAGATATTTCCAACATCCATCTCTGTTTAAATAAAGCAGAATTACACCTATAACTATTCATTTTTTGTAACCCTTTGGAATATCTTCAGTATTTCTGAAATCCAGCTAGCTGTAATATTAGAGATTGGGATATAAGGCTATACATAAAATGCTTATCAGTTGATGTTAAGCGTTGAGCGTGTACATTTTCCATTTTTCCCCTTTTTATTCCTCTGTTCTGTTTCTCAACTCACCCAACTGCTCAGACTGATCTACAAGTGTGGTTCACTAGAAAGACACTCCCTATGAAGTCACCTAAATATTCATGACAAAGAGCCATAATTCATGGAACAGGTCTACACTTTATGACATTCTGACATCCTATACAGAGATCTATGTTATGTTCTATTTTATATATATTGTGTTAAATATAAATGGAAGCAGCAGATGTTTTTTTCTGGCCAGTAGAAACTATGGCACACCTGGTAATCGTTCCACACACATACTTAAAGGGGCAATATATAGTTTTCAGCATCCACTATCGATGTACTTGAACTCATGAGCGAGCATAATCTGAAACACAACCGCTTTCATACAGAGATCCCACAATAAACGCAGAAACACTGGCATGCCGGCTGTGGCTTTTCTCCAGACTTGTTCAGGTTCTGTTATTTTAATGCTCCTGGTTCAGTGGCAGATCAGCACCGGCTCCGTACCTTGCATTTAGCCGACGTGCTACATTCGCCTGTCTGCTTTTCAGTAACAATACTATCTGTGTATCTTTCCCCGGAGTCTCAGCAATGTGAGCACAGCTAAATGTATTGGATGATGAAGAAACGGTTAGTGAGCTAGACTGAAGTAAGTTACATTACTGTAATGAATGGGTCTTCCTCTGTGTTGTTGTCCTGGACAATTTTGTAGCAATGAGAGGTGGACAAGCTGTGTAGCTGTGTATCGGTAAAACAACAATAAATATAAAGTGAACTTTAAGTGCTCCGTTAGCTGGTTGCTCTGCCTGCATCACTATATAGTATAACAAACCGCTTCGCATTAGCTTTGTACCGTTAAGTTACATAAATTTCACTTTGACATAATACCGTGGGTACACAGTATAATTATATGGGTTGCGTTAGTTGGGTAAGTAATGTGGAAAGTGATATAGCTTTGCACCGAATAATATTAGCAGCTGCTCAGCGTTAGCCGGCGAGCTAGTGTAACTTTCTGATGTTCACTGTTTTCACTCAACATTATCTGAATCAGGTCTGGTGGGCTTCTGCACATAAAACTTTCTTGTTATTTTTATCCTTATGTGGAGATTATGCCGGAGTCTGTGTTGTGTTGTTTTGTGGTGTTAGTGGACTGCATGTCGTTAGCTGTGATGCTGAGAGAGGTTCAGGAGACCTTCACATAAAAAAGCAGAATAGTGACTGTTCTATGCAACAGAGAAAAGAGGCGTGTGCTTCATTTCTAAATGAGGCGTGTGCTTCATTTCTAAATGAGGCTACAGCCCATTGACAAAAAGGCAGTAAAATATGATTTATTAATAAGTGATTTCATTGAAAACTACATACAGCCCCTTTAACCATAGTGGGAAAGTAAAAGGATTCAATTGTGTTTAGGGCATGTGGATTTCTGCAGGCTGCTGACATTTAGCAGCTATAAAATCTGAAAACTGCAGAGCACATAGAAAAAAACATGACTACCTAAAAATGAATGCCTACCATGTTTGACCATCAATGCAGACTATTTAGCAAAAACACACGGGAGGGCTGAACGAGCCAAGCAAAAATGAACTTGAATTTTCTCAACATATTAATGCTTTTTCACTCCCCCATCCTGCGCCTCATTACGGTGAGTCAGTAAAGAGTTCAAGTTCAGCCACTTTTGCACCATACTAGAGACCATGAGAAAGAGATACACAAAGTAAACACACACACACACTCCAGCAGCTGACACCATGTTTGCTTTGGCGCAAATGTGTGAAACTACAATGGAAGCGTCCCTGACAAGGCTCCGAAGACAAAGGGTCGAGTGTGTGTGCCGTCTACTCCACGCCGTGAAAAGAAATCTGTTACACAGTCCACCACGCCATATGCAGACAGTTGGCATGGCAACCAGGAGAAAGGCATATTCCCTGCATTTCGACACATGAAAGTACTGAAGGTTTACAACAACACAGCCCTAAAGATTTGAACACGGTACTCCACGGTGCAGTACGGTGTTAGACACATGTACGGTACAACAGTTTGCGCCTACACTGAAGAAAAATACATCTTTACTAGAACACAATTTGTATACGTTGTATTTCAATACTGTCCATAAAATAAAGTACATATAAATCTTGACACCACTGGAATAGGGTTAAATGAAAAAAGGAATGAGAAACCAGAGATTGGGAATCTTAAGAACAGACGAGTCACATACAGAAAGAAGTATGAAAAAAGTGAGGATTGAAAAAACAAAATAATCAAGAAAGATGAAAAATACCTTCTTCCACATCAGATATATAGTCCTCTGTGATCATTTCGGGTACATTCGCTTTACAGACTGTGTGATTGGGATGGAGGAGAGGGTTAGAGTGAAAAAGGGAACCAAAAATATGGAAAAATCATATCCATAACAAAATCACAGGCAAAGAAAGAACTGAAAACAACAAAGTGATCACTGTACATTTTTCAGTGGATGGATATGTCATACTCATGGCTGTAACTAAAATTAAATTAAATAAGTTAATGATGGAAAAAAAAACATGTTGGCATTTTCACCTGAATTACTCTGCAACAACAACAAAGTAAAGCGTTTCCTTGACAACAATGGGGACATTTTAGCAACCAAGGGACCAGCACTTGGATCTCTTCCTAGTCCAGCCCAAAAGCCAAATATGATTCAGAATTTATAAACTTTGGTTGTCTCTCCAGGATTTTGTGACTGAGGCCAGGTTGTATGGGGATAACTGTTTTGACGGATTTTAAGTAATCCAGATGTACACAACAATTAAGTTGTAAAGTAAAACCTTACCGTCATCATCGGACATGTCCAGCACCTCGTTCATGGTCTCTGGAACATTCATCTTGTGCTTCTCTATCACAGTCTGTTGATCACAGAAATTTTGTTATTATTGTGAGCCTACCACCACAAAAAAAGGAATTTATTCCAGAGAAGTCTTAAACTAAAGCTGCTATTCACATAATGGCCAGAATGAACAAATGAAAGTTAGGTTAAAAAAAAAACAAACAAACAAAGAGGGGAGAGTGGAATAACATGTACTTTAGTGGCTCATGTGGTAAATTTCCACAATGCTAATTCAGTTTGGACAGTTTTCAAGTTTCTGTTTTTAACGCTGCTTTTATTCATTACTTCCAGTTGCTTCTACTTTGCCGGGGTTTCTTTGATCAACATTAAGCTAAAATGAAAAAAGCTTCCTGCAGATGTTTCACATTAAAAACCTACCAGGAAACAGAAAGACTGTGCCCTTTGAGCCACGGGAAGGCTTTTAATGTGAAACTTTATTGCAGGAAGTCTTGAGTATCGCTAAAAAACAGCAAAGTAGGACCGACTGCAGTTCATTAGTCAGTGAGAACAGTGTTGCTACTTAAATGAGAAAGTCAGAGCAGCAGAGTGGTGGTGTACATGATCAGTATTCAGTTTGAATACTGGCAGAGCACCAGCAGCAAATTAGAGAGCACAACAGAAAACAAGCAGTCACCTTACAAAAATATGATAATAACTGTGAAAAGTAGGAGAATGTCTGATTTAATCATGGTTTAAATAATGAACTTGGCTGCTATTAGAGAATTTGTGGTGATGCATGTGGATATTTCAGTCAGTTGTGTTTTAAAAGTACTAAAGCTGGAGTTTACTAGGCAGCCATTGTTTTATATCACACAATAGAAGGATTTGGGGGGAACTATACATTTCAGTAAACCAGCCCTGCACATGATATATTTAAAGACACACTCTCAGAAACACATACACACCTGAGTTGTAAGAGTTTCCTCTGTGACCACTTTGAGTGTGTCAACTACAGAGATGTAGCCGAGCCGTCTGGCAATGGACAGAGCACTGTTGCCATTCTGATGAAAATGAAAATAAATAAAATACGTGAGTGATTGGTTTGAAACAATATCAGGAAATCAAAATTAGTGATCTTCTTCGTTTGCACTAAAACCTTAATTATCAAAGCTATTTCACATCTTTCTCACTGTGTGGTGACTAGTATATGTGTATATTATTGTATTCGTTTGAGTTTGTGTGTACTAACAGCTGTGAGTTCGTTGGGCGATGCTCCATGATGTAGCAGCAGGTTGATTATGTGCGTGTGTCCCTGCTGTGCAGCCTGATGGAGAGGTGTGTAACCGTTCTGCAGAGGAGGTGAAAAGAGAGAAAGGTCAGAGTTAGAAAACACTCACACAGCACATTTATTCTACATCCACTGATACGCACAGGCAGTGACATACAGTTAATATATACATTGAGAATATGCTGCTGCTAAAATCTCTTCTGGACAAAGAAATAAAGAAAAAAACACATATACACACACACACACACAAAATGGTTACCTTGGTCTTAGCGTTGACCTTCGCCTGATTTTTTAGCAGGAAATTGACCATCTTCACATTGCCATAGTGACAGGCCACATGGAGAGGAGTGTATCCCAGCTGATGATACAGAAAATCATTAGTAGAATGTGACAGGCAAAGAGATGATCAGCCTCTTTGTCTTCATAAAATGTGTAACTTTAATATGGATTTTTTTTTTATGAAACAATTGGACAGTATGATGAGCAGGAGAGGATAACTATGATTCCCTGCAGGGTCCAAGAGGCTGTTGTCATAATATCCATACTTCTCAGTCTTGAGCACAACACACAGCAGATGTAACCCACGCTTTATTAGAACTTTTCCCTAATACTGCTTTGAAGTGGTATTTAGTTCATGACACGTCAGCATGAAATTTATAATTCATTTTTAAACACTCCACAGTTATGGCAGAACCTCCACAGATGGTGATCACATAATATTAACTGTTCTTAAAAAATATATATTAGACAGAAACATGTTGGGTCTTTTATGCTCTTAAATGCACTCTTAAATGCTACAAAATAAGTTGATTTATTTGCTTTATTAATTTCATCACACATCTCAGCTACTGATTTTCATTTAACTCTAACTCTAATACTTTATGGTTAATCATATTTATTTGTTCCAACAAATCATATGAGCTGGAAAGCGTGGCATGTGCAGTATTTGTATTTATATGGACATTCTTATGAATCAAACGTGTATCAACTTCCACATGCTAGTAGTCTTCAAGACCACATGGGCACTGTGGCAAATATGCCAAGTGTGAGTATTGGGACGGACACAACTCTTGAGGGTGATGTCCTCAGAATGTCCAAAGACCAAAAGCCAAAGATATTAAATTTTACAATACTGAAAAAAACAACAAACTCTCACATTTGAGAAGCTGGAACCAAAGAATATTTGGCATTTCCACTTCATAAATTACTTAAACCAGGGGTTTGTCTGAGACAACGGGCCTCCCCTCAGACAAAGCTTGGGAAATAGCACCCTAACACCACATCTTTAGTTTACTTGGTAAGTTTATCTCAATTCCTGGATGGGATCATGATTATATTATTTGATCCCATAGACACTAAACATTTGAGCCAAAATAGCCTAATATTGCTGTTTGACATAACTTCTAACTATACTAAATAACTTCTACTATATTAAATAGTTTTTAAAAAGGTCTGTTCTAAGGCATTTATTAGTTTCTGACTCTGATGTGGGCGGCTATTCTATGTGATCTCCTTTTGAATGAACTACTTCATTCACATTCATTCACAACATTCACTGAGCCACCCCTGAAAGTGTTTGGAGCCCCCCTAATGAGGCCCACCTCACACTTTGAAAACCCCTGATTTAAAGGATAATCACTTGAGCAAAAGGACAAGCAGTCATGAGTAGTTCTACCTTGGTCTCAGGGTCTACAGTAGCTCCCTGGTTGACTAAGACCTCAGCAACGTTTACTTTATCCTCCTGGGCAGCCAGGTGAAGTGGAGTCAGACCAGACTGAAGACAGTCAGAGACAGGGGGAAGGTTAAATATACAGAGTTAAATACACAGACAGAATTTAAATATATAGATTGAGTTAAATAGAAACAAGACACAGTTACAGATGTGCAAACAGAGTTAAATATACAGACAGAGAGAGACAGATAGAATACAGCACAATATATTCCAGAGGTTAAAAAAAAAATAAAGCTTTCTCAGAGAGTCAAACATCTGCGGGTTTTACACACAGATCTCGTACCTTATTGCCCATGTTTATGGGAGCATCTCGAGCCAGCAGTAGGGTCACTATGTCCACGTTGCCTTCTTGTGCTGCGAGGTGCAGAGGCGTGATTCCCTGGCGTGTTACTGTGTTGGTGGAGGCACCGTACTCCAGTAATGTGGTGGTTATCTCCATCTGATTCTTCTTAGCTGCAATGTGGAGTGGTGTGTAGCCATTCTGGGTACAGAGAAACAGAGAGGATTGTTTTGTGGTTCACAAGTTTTTTTGTTTTCTTACACCACCATCATCATCCGTTCACATACAGTCAAGTCAAAATCAAATTCAGTTGGACAAAACGCTGAATATTCTAAATCTAATTCTAAATTTCTTTACATTTACTCAAAATTACATTTTCTCAATTTAAAAAGCATGTGTTATGTGCATTTGCGTGAATGACCGTGTACCGGCTAGCGTTATGCAGAATTATCTTGCATTACGTGGTTATTATATATACATATACAAAAAGATATTCGTAATAATATCCTAAGCCCAATTTTCTTAATGACTGTTTTCCTGCTTTCATTCTATGATGGATGGAGACAGCTTTATCCTTTTAAAATGTGCATTATTAAGGGGCGTAGCACAAAATTTTAGGCACTCAATCTGGGGCGCAACAGTCTTGCTTATGTCCAGGACCTGCAGATTTTTGCTTAAAAAACAATAGCTAAATTCTTGTACGTCCAAGGCCTGACAACTGACTAATTCAGTATTCTATCAGGGAGTAAGTTTCAGTGGCAGCCCATTCGGGATAGATGCTATTAGAGTGAACATGGCATTCAACCAGCCAATCACAATGCTTTGTTCAGCCGGTTCACTATGTGGGTGACTGAAACTAGGTCAGCTTGCTTTCATCCAGAGCCAAAGAGAGAGACGGTGAGAGGTTTTGGTGCATTAATGCATTAAGGAACATTCGATTCCCTCGACGCACTCACTTTGACTGACTCTTACCTTTGCAGCAGCAAGCGGTGAAGCTCCCTGGTTTAGCAGGAGCAGTGCCACCTTCTGGTTATCATAGTGTGCTGCCACATGCAGTGGAGTTAGTCCACTCTGAACACACACACACACACACACACAAACATTGTAAGATGGTGATATAATGTATACAGTATAGTGCAGTATGAGCAGAGGTAATACAGAGGTATTATAAATACTGTGAGTGTAGCTACAAAACAAACAAGTGAATGTGATACTGTGTGTGAGCTGCATATAGGAATGAGGACACTCTGTTTCTGTCTTAAACCCTCATTCTCTCACACACTCCTGTGCGTTACCTTCCCTGAAGCATCAGATGGAGCATTTTTCTGCAGCAGCAGGTTGGCGACCTCGATCTTCCCGTACTTTGCAGCCACGTGCAAAGGAGTGAAGCCCTTCTACAGAGACACACAACAACAGAAAATGATATTAAGCCAAATGTATCACAAACTCTAATCTGAGTTGTACTTAGGTTGTTAAAACACCCCAGCTATATGTTAGTTAAAGTTCTCTTATGACTTATTTTCTATGCTGTTCCACAGAACCATATGTGTTTAATCACTTATAATTGAACAATTTGCATGGTTATGTCATGACAACATGAGAAACTGATTATTTTGGGTTTTAAAATAAGGGCTCAGGGTGTGGAAATAGGATGTGTGTTGTGTGTGCGTGTTAAAGCAGATTCTTCAGCTATGATGCAACACAGATATGTAACCGTGTGGTCAGCTCTGCGTGTGTTTGCATATGTGTATATTATATGTGTGCGTCTGTGTATGCACACAAGAGCTGAGAGGTGACTAACAGTTATGGGACTTGACAGAATCCAGAGTGACTGCCTAGTTCAAGGACTTCCACAATATGAGTCCATATGGAGGTGGTGTATGGTTAAATGATAATGATCTACAATCATGCATGTCACGATAGCTGAATATTTGAAATTAGATTAGATTATTTCAGCCTGATTGTATTCAACCCCACTGAAATGTTAGCCCACATTTGTGCTTCTTCTATCCTTTAATCTGAAATAAAGTAATCTTTTACATTTACTGACTGAAATTGGTGATCAATAGGAACAGCAACTTGGCTAAAAGCCCCATCCTTTTAGTCTCCTAAAAAAAACAGTGGCCTTTAAGTAGAATTGGGAGTTTCTTGAAAATCTAGTGACTGTGAGTTTTTTCCCGAAGCTACAAATGTGGGCTGAAATATGATCAAGACAATAACGTAATTGTTCCCAAAAAACATTAACACATTCACACACTATGTTAGGAACCTTTTTCTGTCATGTGGCAGAAAAAAAATCATACGACACCATCAAGGTGGGATACCCACTGGTAGGGAAACTACAGATCTGTGAAGACGACTGTGTGTATAACAGGACTTCATTAACATTTTAATATGTTTTTCAGACATTCAAGATGTGTTTGGCAACATCTTATCATAAAATGAAAGGAAACACACAAATTTTCCTCTTGCATTGTTAGTCATGGTAACAGCATGCCTCTAGGGATGGCAATGTCTGTCTGTCGGTCCACCACTTTCCATCTCAACAACTATTGGCATTGACAGACTGGCATATCATTTTGTACAAACATTCATGGTTCCCAGATGATGCATCCTAATGACTTTGGTGATCCCTCTGTCAATCCATCCATTCAATTCAATGGCTCCTGGCTTTTGAAAATCCTAAAAAGGACCTCAAGTGAGCTAAAATAGAGGCAACACATTGAGCCTGTTCTGTTTCTTTGTTTTGCCAAAATCCAGTCTTGGCTGAAAATGACCTGGAAACACCTCATCTGTTTGACTGTTTTTAGATTTTAGGGACTTTCCTCAGTGTCGAAACTATGGCCATTAAATGCTCTACTGCAGTTAAATGGATGTTATGACATCAGTAATGCCCAAAGAAAACCTCTCCAGGAACAGTGTTTTCAGACTCTAGAGTCCTTCTGACCCAACTCACTCAACTGTATTGGCTTCATGTTCCTCAATCTGGGGGTCCCTTAAGGTGGTGCAGAAGTCTTATGTAGCAAATCTACTACTGTTACAGATCAAGTCACATTAGATTTTCTTGGGTGTGTGTGATATTTACCTTGGTAATAATGCCCAGACTAGCTCCTTGGTCCAGCAGCGATGAAGCCACATCTCTGTGTCCCTCCCGGGCGGCCAGGTGTAAAGGTGTGTATCCGGAGCTGGTCGTGGCATCTGGGCACGCTCCATTTGCCAACAGCTGGTGAACAATGTCTTGTTTACCAAGACGGCTTGAGATGTGCAGTGGAGTTTGGTCGTCCTGGTGACAACAAAAAAACATTTTTAATTGATACCAAGACAAAAAAAACAGCAAGGAAAGAAACCTCACAATGTGCATGTGTTCATGTTCTTAATTGCTATGTTGAACTTTGTAGAGAACACCAAAGCAAGTTTGCATTCTGAATATGATTAAATCCAGGAAGCCTTACTTAAAATCTGATTCAATGAATAGTGGCTCTAGTGTATTATTTTAAAATTCTAAAACAGAAAGAGACAAAGACAAAGAGAAATCGTTCTGCACTGTAATCACTCAGTAATTAGACACGTGCACAGCTGCAACCACACTCTCACATAGAAGCACACACTCAGGCACGATATGGTTATTTGGTCTCAAACAAACGTACATAAACACACACACACACACACACACACACACACACACAAACTATTGTAGACGATTTGGTTCAATATGTTTTGTATTTAGAAAGATGAGTTTTGTCTGAAGTCAAATGTCACACGTGGTCTATACCTTGGCCCTGGCATCGACTTGTGCTCCATTCTGGATCAGATATCGGACCACATTTGACTGTCCTGCCCTCGCTGCCATGTGGAGTGCCGTCTCCCCCCTCTGTAGCACACACACAAACACACACCCAGACACACGCACAGGAAAGAGGGATTGATGGTTATTCCAAAGTTTTGATTCTTCTCTGCCCTCCTTCCTCATTAAAACACACTCTTGTAGAAACTCCCTTTCTGTTCAGATGTACTGAGCGAAAGAGAGGCAGAAAGAGACAGAGAGAGAGAGAGAGAGAGAGAGAGAGATCACCTCGCTCTCCACACCCAGCTCACCATAATGACGTCCCATAATGCTCCGTTTCTACGGTAACCTGGCCACAGACACGGCGTAGGCGACCAAATACTTGGGGTTGAAGAGTTGAATGTGCAGTACTCTTTCCCCTCTTTTTTCCCTCTCTTCCCCCTCTCTGTTTGCACATGAACTTGGTTCTTTCTTTCAACTCTTCCTCCCATCTATCTCTCTCTTTCAACTCTTCCTCCCATCTCTCTTTCTCTTTATTCTGAGTTAACAGGAGTTTGTAGATCCTATAGAAGAGTGTAGATGACATGATGAGAGTCATTTCCTTATGTACACATGGTACTAATAGACTTTCTCTCCTCCCTCCTGAACTACAGAGGTTTTGGAGGAATTGGTCAGTTTTCTACAAGGTAATGCAGGCTGGCATAATGTCTGTTACTATGTTTTAATATATGTGTCTCTCTGTAAAATGCTGCCTGAGGTGTCGGATTATTAGTGGTGAACAATACTTGTCAACCCATGTTTCATTGCCCTCTCCCGGTTTTGCAATTCTCCTGTATTACTCCAGATTAGGACAAATTCTCACTAATTCTTTCATTATCACAACTTGTTTCTGCAAATATACAGCGTGTATAAGTAGAGCTGCTCATGCCATGAATGAATGGCAATGAATGATTGAATGAATGAAAACTGATGAATATTAGTTTATGCCAGAGATTCATGCAAACTCACACCAGACAGCCAAATTATTCTGTTTTCTTTCCTGAGAATTAAAAGTAAAATGAATAAATTAAGTATTTAAGATAAAAGGGCAGTTTCTGTGTAATTATTATTTTGTTATTTTCATTTCAAGATACCTGAATGCAGGAATGAATTTTTCTGTGGAAAGACCCCCAGACTGTATGGTGGTCAAAGAAGTATCAAGAGAATAAAATAAAAGTAGTCTGTTACAAGTAAAAGCTTACTTAAAGAGGCGGTATTATGCTTATTTTCAGGTTCATAATCTGATTTAGGGGGTGTACCAGAACAGGTTTACATGGTTTCATTTTCAAAACACACCATACTTTTCGTCACACTGCACATTGCTGCAACTCTTCTTTTCACCCTGTATGTTGGAGGCTTCGTTTTAGCTATGGAGTGATACATCTTACCTCTAAAGGATCTTTGTTAGGAGTTTTACATACACAGTTCCTAGTTAAGGACTACTAGCCAATCAGAAATAGAGTAGGGCGGGTCAGTGAGAAGCTGGTAAAAACGGGCTTTGGTTCAGCTGTATACGTTCCCTTTACCAGCTTAGCAACATAGACTGGAGCAAGAGTTTCAGAGTAATGAGTTATTAATTTGTAATGTATCTTTCATCCATGAAGTTTTAACCGAGCTCTGTCTCTACATCACAGTAACAACTTTATGTCCACTGACTGCCTAGAGGGTAGCTAGTGTTTGGAAGGGAGAGGCAGGAGGTGGAGGTTCTTGTCACTGTGTGTTGCAGAAGCTGAGTATTTTTCCACCAGTGTTTTTGAGGGTGTGTTGAACTAGCCGCTTGCCAAGCATTATGACGCGCATTTTTCTGTGTTGTCACAGGGATGAAAGGGAATTGGCTGGACTATAAACGAGTTTTCAGTTTTCAGTTCAGAGCAGAGGTTTCTGTGGGAGATGGGAACTCCCTTTGGGGTGTACTTTGAGCTTTTTCATTTTGCAAACCTATTACATGCACAAAAGAGATATATAACTCAATATAGGAGAGGGAAAAAGCTAAAAAGCAAATTACCACCTTTTTAAAAGCTGCAATAGCTGATTGTTTTGGCCACTTTGAGGCAGTGGAAACAAGTTGTGAACACATTGGACATATCATCACCTTTTAGGCTGACATGGCAAACATTTTATTGATTTCATTAATTCCTACGGTCTATAATTATTTATATTCCTTAATATCTTGATATGCAATTTGAGCAACTGTTACAAAGAATTTCCTCTCAGGGATCAATAAGGTATTTCTGATTCTGATTTGTGGCTGCATGGTGAAAACTCTCAGGTACAGACGATGGACAGTCCCTCCTAACACTTATCACTAACATAATTCTTACAAATCTTTTATGTGTTCTTGTATCTAAAATAATCCAATGTTTAAGTATGATGAGTATTTATAAGTATAATATTTATGATGGATGATGTAGTTCTGGCATTTTCCATTTCCCTAATTCGTTGGGAGGATAATAAGAAGGATATAAGAAAGAAAGAAATATGGAAGAAACAGATATCAGGACCCTCCTGAACTCACCACATTGCTTGTGTTTGGTGAAGCCCCGTGGTGGATTAGCTGGTGAACGATGTTTTCATGTCCCATAAATGCTGCAACGTGGATCGGAGTCAGACCGGACTGTATAGTAAGGAGACACAGAGGAGAGGAGAAATTAATGAAAATAAATGAATAGAAAAGTGATTAAACAGACACCCTTTCCAGTTTATTAATCATACAGCTAGTCATCAGACAGTGTTCTGTTTGCCCAACAGCTTTGACACGTCTCCCACTTAAACACACAGAGACATATTCACAGAACCTTCCCTTATTATACTGTCAAATACAACAATGTGTAAAACTACTGGGATACACAATCATTCTCTCTCTTTACTAATATTTTATGGTCTACAGAAACTGACATTTTCTACAAAGCTGATAAATAAAGATGATAAAGCTGTTAAATAATCGTAAATGGATAAGTGGTGATATTCTGTTTTTGTTCTTGTCAAAAAATCCCATAAAAACACCAAAATGAACAACTGACTGATTGCTGGTTTTGTCTGTGTATCCAAGGCCTGATATCTCTTATTTGTCTGTGCCACAAAGCTTCATTGTTGTCCAAAAACTATTAAAAACACACTAATGAGTCACACTGTTACACTGGGTGACGCGTTCCTTCATTACCATGAACAAACACAGTTTATTTGGAGTCAATCCCACTTACACAGTCCTGCTGCTCACTATTGTTTTTAATATGCAGCTGAAAATAGCTATTATCAAATGCTCTATTTTCTCCTGTTTGAGTAGCATACAGCATAAAAACTACAGGGCCCAGATGAAAATTACTAAGATTGTTTTTGAAATGAAAGTTTATCTTCATGATCTGTTTTTGCATCTTCTGTAGGAATGAATGGGCTTGAGGCTGAGTGTCATAGACAGGGTAGGGAGACAGAAACAATGTTAATTTTAGTCTACTCAAAAGGATTTGTTGACAATAAGAAAAATATAGATCCAGCCTTATTCTTTATCTGAACTCAATAGTTTGTCTTCTCAGAAGTGTTGTCTTATACTGTTTGTGAGAACAGGGGTGGAAGAAGGACTCAGATAAGTTACTGAAGCACATATATCAATAGCAAAGTATGAAACCTCAAAATGTTACTTAAGTAAAATAACTAAAAGTAAAGTAGTCATAATGCAACATAACATATAAGTGGATTATTATTATCCATGCATTAACATATAAGCAGCATTTACTGCACAGTAGTGGTTATTAATTTTAACATATTGAGGTCTAAAAGTCCAGTTGGATTGTTTCAACATGTTTCTGGCAGAAATCAACTTTCAAGATATATTTAGAAATTAGTGTGAGATTACGTAATATGGGATTGCTGCTCTAGAATCAAGAAAAAATGTATTATAGAAAATTCATAAAACTACGTGATTTCAATTAAGTTGATCTCACTACACTGGTAGATTCATTTTTTAGTTGTTTTAAGAAAATAAGACTTTTCAATAATTGACAAAAACTAAATGTGGTCAATGTAGAAGATTTTTGAAGCAGGTGCAGAATTTAAAATGTTAACCTTCAAAGTAATTAGAGTTGTTAGATAAATGTAGTGGAGTAAAAAGTACACTATTTCCCTCTGAACTGCAGTAGAATTTAATTATAAGGTAGTATTTATTTACATTAACTGATAAAATAAAGTAGAAGTATGAAAAAACTGAGAGAATGCCCCTAGTTTCCCTACTTTCCACCACTATGACAAATTTAACCAAGGTGAAAAATCTTCCTACTTTCTCCATTTACACTCACGGAAGTCCAAAACAAGACATTTCAACTCCTGTAAAAACTGATTAAACAGAAATCAACTGATGCCATCTTGTTTCTATGACACACACGCACATTACACACATAGAAAAAAAACGCACACACACTCACACACGTACCTCAGTGACTGCCTGTATAGACGCTCCATGCTTCAGAAGTAGCTCCATCACCTTGACTCTGTTTTTCTTACAGGCAATGTGCAGGGGAGTAAAACCATTCTAAAAAAATCAATACAAAAATATTAACATTTTTAAGTATAAAAATAGTCCAAAAACTTTTTGGTGTGCTGCTCTGCAGATCTTGTGGAGCTGGCAGAAGACAAATCTGGAACAGCGAATGGAAAATACAGTACAAAGACGACCTTCTTTCCTTTTTTCCCCTCTTTCTTTCACTTTTTCTCTTAACCCGCCTGCATGCAAACCAGACAAGCATGTGTGGAAATAACTGACTGGACTCTAAGCTGTAAAAAAATAAATAAATAAATAAAAAAGCTGCACTGAAATAGATACTTTCTTTACAACTTACTCTTCGCTAGCCAACACGTACACTCTGCCCCCTCCCTCCCTCTCTTCCCCACTCGACTTTGAGGTTTCTGGCTCAATCCTATGACTTCATTTTCCTCTCCATGCCCTTTTTTCCCCCTTCTCCTCTGGCTACAAAGTCCCCGTGCTCTAACCACACCCAGACTTCTCCCATTACAGAACAGAGATGGTTGTCTTACAACAAGACAGTGGCTGGGGTTAAAATGTCTCTTTTAATCTCCTTGTCTGTTTCCTTCATTCATTTCCTTCACGTTCTCTCTCCCGTACTTTGTCTTTCCTTCTCCTGTTCTGTGTCTTATTTCTCTTTTTTTTATTATAAACAAACAAAAAGTAGAGATAATGTGGGAGGTAAGGAAGCAAGGAAAGAAAGGAGAGAGAGAGGAGATTTAAGACTTAAAAGGAAGGAAGACATTTTTTGTTGGGTGGGAGATGAAATAATCAAGACCTGATTGCAACAGTTAAACATTCCACTGCCACAACCTTGAACAAGACTGCAATTTCAATTAAATGTGTCATATTTTTCAAAGAAAACTTTCTTTTCTAATGCCACTTTCTTTTCTAATGCCACTTTCTGACACGCACCTTGTTACATAAATCTGCTGGTAGTTGTCATGTCACCTTTCTGTGAAAGTGGTAATGTCAATAACATATTCTGTAACTCCTTAAACATGGCTCAAGTGTGAACCAAATGCTATGCCATTAACATGAAGGCTACAATGGGTAAATACACAGAGAGATATAAAAATGTACTTCTTGTTCTGTCTGTTCTGGTAAGTGTCATTTCATTTTCATTTTTAATGGGACAGAAATGAAATCTGTTTAATAAACCATAAAATACTGTGCATGGGTCTCTTCTCATTCTGCCAACTGCTAGAAGACACCCAGAAAAAAGTTTAAAATACAGCATGTGAGAATATAGGAATTAAATTATCATATTGTAGGCCAGAAAATAGGCAGCGCATTTATGTATTCAATCAAATCTATAAATGCACTAAGGAGAAGATGTATTGAGGGGCCTAGAGGGTTGGTTAAACTTTTGAGAAATGGGAGCGAGACTTCCCCTCATCACCAAATTTAATGTTCTGTACCTGTCAATCCTTCTGCCATTTTAACACCCTCCCTCTCTTTCTTGTCTCATTTTCCTCAAACTTGTTAATTTCTGACATCTGTCTCTTTTTGCTGTTGACCCCCCACTTTCCCCTCCATCCTTTTATCCTCACCAGTGCCTTGGCGTTGGGGTTGGCCTTCTTGTCCACAATGACCTTTGCCACCTTGTAGTGCCCACAGTGGGCGGCCACGTGCAGCGCCGTCAAGTAGTCGTTGGTCACGTCGTCCACGGGCACCTCGTGGTGCAGCAGCAGCTGGACACAGTTGAGGTGGTCGCCTTGTGTTGCCATATGGAGGGGAGACAAACCGTTCTGGAAGGAATACAGGAGAAAGAAGTATTTGTAAAAACAGAGTGAGAAGGAAACACGGAGACAGTTTAGGGATTTTGCAGAGTAAAAAAAGAGAAGGAGAGAAACAAACGAGAAGGAGAGCGAATAGAGAATAATAGAACAGAAGACAGACACGGGTTGGAGGTGTACCTTGGTCTTTGATAGAATTGGAGCTCCTCTGTCCAGCAGCATCTCCACCACCTGCTCATGGCCGCTCCTGGCTCCACAGTGGAGAGGAGTCAGACCATCCTGTGAAAACAAACATTTTCCGCTTTGAACTTCATAGTACTGTCACCAACAGTGTCCTTTAGCAACGCAGTGAAGCCCTCACCGAATGGGTTAATGACAAGACACTGCAAGTGACCCTTCACCTCTTGAAGAGGGACACCCACTTGAGCAAAGCCCTATTCTAAACAAACGGTGGGCAAAATAAGCTGCATTTGACACCATGGAGATGATGATATAATACAGATACTGTATATGCCTGTATTGAAAGATAAATGGACAAGAGTTTGGCTGAGCGACTAAACATTTTTAACCAGAAAAGCTGGTGTGGAGTGTTTTTTTAACCAGATTGGAAGGGTTTTAAAAAAGCAACACTATCAAGTTGCATTATGAAAAGTCCATAGGGACAGCAAATTCCTCTGCTGCTTTGATACTGAGTATTCCTTATTTAATGTGTCTTCTGCAAGCCTCTATGAAAGTGCAGTACTAAATTGATAGCGTACCCCTTTAAATATTAACAGTTAAAAAAGGTTGAAATAATCTGCGTGTGTGTGTTAGTGTACCTTGGTCCGTGCATCAATCTTGGCCCCTCTCTCCAGCAGCAGTCGCACCATGTTGCTATTCCCACGTTTGGATGCTACGTGCAGTGGTGTAATGTCATTCTGGGGAGAAAGAGAAGCATCATTTAGCCACTCAGGCACAGTTTAAGTTGTAGTTACTTGAAGAAAAAAGGAAAATAACACAATAGGAACATAACAGAAACAACATAACTCTGTGCTGTCAAAGAAAAGGGGATGTCTTTGACAGCACAGGAGGAAAATTGATAAATATCCCCCTCTAGAGGAACATGACCATTCCGGCAACTCCAGCTGCACAGTGTTGTAGCTTAATTGTTTTCTTGCTTTCTTGGTTTCCCCTTTGTCTTTTCCAAGAAACTACCAATAAAGCCAATAAATAGTATCCATATCTACTAACAGAGTGGCACTGGGTGTCTTATCAAGGGCCTAAACAGGGGGTTTTAATCGGACACCATGCACTGTGGAGTAATTCACATTGTCTACTAACTATTTTAAGATTATATCATCCGTATGACTACACAGATTTTAAACTTCAAACTACTCTTTGCCAGTATGTCTTTGAAATAATGTCACAAACACATGTAATTTAGACAATTTTGTACAGTAAACGTTAAAGGATATGGCTGGCTAAAATGGATCTAAATGGATTTAAAATCTATAAAAACAGGGAACAAAGACATTGATGGGTTTGACCTCTACAGTTAAGAGTAAACATACTAAACTGAACATAAACACTTACAAGACACAACACAGCTAAACATGAACGTTAAATTCAACGTTAAACTGAATTAGAATTTTGTTTGATAAAGTTTTGATCGAGATTAATTACTTGAGATTGAAACACTTTGAGACTGAAACACTTAATATACATTCACAAACACACACACACAGTCTCAAACACCCATTAAACCTAGCTCACATCCGTCCCTGCAATCTATAGTATCATATAACACACAGACAAAATGAGTGACAAGCACAGCTGTAGATTTTTGATTGATGTGTCAGTATAAGATTCCTCACACACACACACACACACACACACACACACAGTCCCGCCCCCTCACATGAGAGTCTAGAGTGAGTGCTTGCAGCAACACTAACTTCAAACGTTCTGTGTGTTTGCCATCTTTGAGGCAAAGTACCTACCCTTGCCTTAAAGTCCACAGCTGCCCCTCGGTTAAGCAGGAGTGTTGCTACGTTGATATTGCCGTAGTGAGCCGCGATGTGAAGAGGAGTGAAACCGCTCTGAGAGGGACAAAGGACAGACCGACAGAAAGAGAAACAAGAGAATCACGTAAAGAGAGACGAAAAGAAGAAAAAAATCTGTCATAATGAACCATGGCCAAAGCATGATGAGAAAATAGCGGTCGGCCACAAGCAGGCTAACAGAGTGATGCAGATCAGGGCTGAGCAGAAGTCAGAACATGCTTTAAGTATTTAGTAAGTGCTGGATTTTCCTTTTATAATAATATATATATATATATTTCTACTTCACTTGTGTAAAAGTTAGGGCAAGTGCACCACAACTTTAAATGACTCAGGTGTGACGTGGATAGAATCACAAACATAAGAACTTTAAGTTTCTGTGAAATGAAAACCATGCAAAGGGGATTCATCTGGGGAATACTGAGTGTCCATTTAAGTTTTGTCTCAACTCCTAAAAAATCTGTGATATGCTTTTATCTGATAGGAAATACAAAAAAAACCCTGACATGCAGGTGAGAATCCATCTGCATTAGTAAAAGGTAACTTAGATTTAATTGGGGTATCTAGTTCTAAAACAGGCTGCTTTAGAGAAACCATAAGTTGTCAGGCCAGACCTAAAGAAAACACTTCAGGATATCAAGGTCACCAACTTGGATTAATGGAAATAGCTCAAAAAATAAATCATTAATTTATTCAGATAATCTTAGACAGTCCAGTCTTAATTCTTGTGTTTTTACTTCTTCAAAGCCACAAACAGGAAAGGTCAACATGTTATTGATCATGTAATCAAGAATAAAATCAATGAACTGTTCTATTGAAAGCTGATGCAGCTGCTTTCTGGGCACAGTGACATTAATTAGCATTTTCTCAAAGGATAGTCTTCACAATGTCAGGTTCCTGTTTGTTAGAAAATGCTATGTATCTATTGGCATGCTAAAGCTTCACCCCTCCAGTTTTTCCTTGCACTGATAGACGAGTCCTAGTTTCAGGATCTTTTAATGGACAGAAGGTCACAAGCACTGTTATTGAACATTTTTTAGTTGATTGGTGTGACAAAATATGCTCGTAACTCGAGTAGGGTCACATTACAGAGGCTACTGTGGACGAAAAATGCAAAGTCATATGGGGGAGGAATAAAAACCTGTACTAACTGTATTCTGTAAAAGCTATTAATACAACTGTCAAAGACAACAAGGCTAGTGGATGCAACCTTAGTGTTCTGCGGTTGATGTTTCGAGAAAACCCTGAGGCATGGAGAAAAATCAAACAAAAACAAGGTGAGGGTTAAATGATTGGGCACTCAGGAACAATACATGCCAGTCATTTTCTGGCCAAACCACAAAAATAAAATCCCTTTTCATCATTCACAATCCATTATTACAAAATGTTAGTTCTTTTACTGAGACATTAAAGGAATAGTTTGAATTTTGGCAAATATGCTTATTCGCTTTATTATAGAGACTTAGATGAAAATATCGATACCGCTCTCATATCTGATATGAAGGTACATTCAGCAACTAGTTAACTAGCTTAGCTACATGTAAAGTCTGGAAACAGGGGAAAGCAAGAAGTTAGGGACTTCCTGGAGCCACGAAGCTGACAGGTGAGCAGCAGAGACTCCAGAAAGTCTTTTTATGCTTAAATATCTGCACAGACTAAACAAACGTTAAATAATTATAAATAACCTGTAAATCAGTGAATTTTAGAGGTGCTTCTGGGCCAATTTCATTCCCTTTCTACAGAGCCATTCTAGCCGTTTCCCTCTTTTTACAGTCTTTTCTGCTAAGCTAAGCTAACCAACTGCTGCCTTAAGCTTCGTATTCACCACACAGGCATGGAAGTGTTTTAAATTTTCTCACGTGACTCTCAGAAAAATGTCAAACTATTCCTTTAAGACTAAGCAGTACTTCTTCATTGAGATCGAGCTTAGCTGAGAAGATAATTAGGTTTAAAATGAGATTTAAAGACTGGATGCATATCCAGATTATACTTATTTCAGCTTGACCAGAAAGTAACAACAGAAATCTACCGATAGTGATAGATCCAGCAGTGAACAGCAGCAAAATGCATTAGGAGTGAACTCTTATGAACACAAAATATTTTTACACTAAAAGACAACTGCGTGCACTATGTGGTAAAACCTCAGGATGTCTGTGAAGATAACAGCAATTGCAGCAAGGTGGTCTTTGCTGACTTTTCATGTGAAAAACACATCAACAAAAATGTTGTCTGATTCCTTTTATCGATTTGAATACAAATTAGTTTTTTTTTTTGCAGGAGCAGCTATTCCACTGGATTAGATTAAATGCTATATGCATACTGTAAATAGTTTTTTACTTCAGTGGAAGAGAAAACAGGTTTATATTAGTCACACTTTTTTTTCTTATTTGATCTGCTTCCCAGTTAATGCAAACTCAAAACTTCCTCAATGTTTAACTGTTTTCTTGATAAATTCAGTATTATATGTAAATTTCCACAGGACTCATCCCTTCAGTACAGTCATGTCATCCTTACCACTGTGCTGCCTTCAGTTTCTCTTACCACTCTTTTCATTCACCATTTAATTTCATTCCATTCACTTTTACATTTTTCTCGATCGATGCTATGCTGCCGTCGATGCAACTCAACGTTTCTAGTAGATTCTTCAAACAAACACTATTCTAGAGGTCCAATTATTGGTAAGCTTTAAAGTAAAGATTCTACCGGACGTTTTGAGTTTCACTGATGGCAGCTTACTATCATTTGGGAAAATGGGAAGAGTGGAGAATGGGAATTAATGAAACCAGAATAGCAAAGTGATAAGAATTACATTACTCTTTTGTTGCACTGGTGGAATTAGTGCTGTGAAAAAGTATAAATTACGCTGAAATTACCTGAGAGCCGTTGTTGTTGGCTCCAGAAATCTAACCAATTCCTTTATTTAATTTTTTTTACCTGGCCTGAATTAGAGGCAGGTCTTAATTAGCTGGCCCCCAGATAATATATGCAAATTTAAGGTAAATTACAATATCGTCTGAAAAGGACCTACCTATGATAACAAAAATAGTTTCAAAAGCACTAAGTGGTAATGCTTTAATGTTTATTTATTTCATCTTTGCCCAAAGCAGCAAGCCACTGGATGCACACAGAGCAAAAGGTCGAAATGAAATGCAGGCTAATAAACAAGCATACAAGGGAGGCGCTGTCAGCAGCAAAAGCATTCATGCCAGCATTTAGCGTTCATGCTGGCAAACAGAAGGCTTTGGCTTTGCAATGGTGACCATGAGTGAACAATGACAGGAGAGAGGAGAGGAGAAGACAAGACAAGATGTACCTCTGTTGTTCTATTCACCATCATCTAGAAGGGAAAAGGTAATTGGGGAAGCAGTAGGGTAAGAAAAAGGAACGTATACAGGGAGGGGGGGAGGAGGAGAGAATGGGGCGGTTAGTGCACCACAACAACTACTACAACAGCAACAACACGGGAGCACAAAGCTGTTGAATGGGTATATGAGAATGTGGCTGGAAATAATGAAAAGAACTAAAACACAGAGGTAAACACAACTAGATGATGGACTGAGACTCCCCCTTATAGTCTGTCCTTTCCTCTACACTGACACTGACTATGTGGTAAGTGACAGGAAAATGCACAACAGAAAGGCACATGTAACATTATTAAGGTAAGCTATTGTGGCGATCGGCAACTGCGTCATATACAAAGCTACCAGTCAGCTCAGGAAATATCTGTGAAACGGCGTTTCAAACCAAATGCACAGGTCTGAAAGAGGCCCAGTCTGTCCCAAGTTACAGCCTGGTTAAAGCCAGTGCCCTGCTTACTGGCATCAGAGGTTGCGGGGAGGGGAAATCCGCTGTTGACAGAGAATTACTAAGCTTGTCTATTAAACAAGAGAGGCGTCACTTGGTTTTATTTTTTGTTTGCTTACTAGAATATAGAAAGATGGACACCTAGAATATTTAAACTGAGATAAGGACTCATTAATTGGTGGTTGAAATGTGGGTTTTGTATTGAGCGCTTACCGTATAACACACTGCCGTGAGCTTAGTTTTTCTTGTGGTCTGTAGGTAGGCCAACCTGATGATACCATGACTTGACTCTCAAATTATCTTTCTCATATTATTAAAATTTGATACTTCTTTCCACCATTGCTCATACTAATAATTCATGCAATTCAAGCATCACCTAATTTCATCATAACACAGGTCTGGCCGACAAGAAAGAACAGTGTATGTTTAATCTATCTATTACAGAGTTGGTCATACTATACACTGATTTACTGCTTGTCTGTTTTGAATAATAACATTTTAAATCGCAATTGCAATACTGGTAAAAAAAAAAAATCACAATTACATTCCTTTCCAAAATCATTCAGCCCTATCACTGACTGACACACCCTACATTGGTTATTATTAGTTTCATTGTTTAAGTTACTGTAATGAATAAGTTTAGACCTCAGAGCTGGGTTATGACACAACTAACAAAGTCAAAGACAACATTTTTCTTGGCCTGAGTGGCACTTATTTTTATCAAAAATATAAAGAAAACGCTTGTGGCATTGTAGTCCAGGAGAAAACAAGTTCTGGATTAAAATGCTCTCTTAATAGGAACCAACATAAAGCATCATCAATTTCACAATAAAATAACACAATGACAGAAAATATCTATCCACCTTATTTTTTTTTTTTATCTTGTGGGAAGAAGTTATTATTGCAGAATAATAACTTGTTTCCACAACACAAATAACTTGTGTGCACAAGATAAAAAACTGACAGGATATTAGCGATAGGTATAAGAACTGTGTGTGCGTGCGTGCGTGCGTGCGTGCGTGCGTGCGTGCGTGTGTGTGTGTGAAAAAACAAAAACAAAATGTGCATTTTTTACTAAAAAGAACATTTACTGCCATTTCTAATATTTGATTGGTGTTCAATTCTAGCATATTTTTAGGAGAATACTGAGTTTAAAACAATATAGAGTTGGCAGTATTTTTTCAGGCACGCAGTATATAGCCTGAGAGGCAAAACTTGGAGAAAATATACTTACATATCACTGCTCTTAAGTTTTTTTGCTCTATATAGTAATAACATTTTATCAGTTCCTCTTTTGTCTCATGTTTAACAGATGCTAGGTTAAGCTAACTTAGTATGTTGCTGCTCTCAGAGGTCACTTCATCAGGTCGCTCTCCCATTCCTAGGTAACAGAAGGCAAAGGTGTGATCATATTATCCCGTTTAAAGAAAAAATTGGCTAGCTAACTTAGCTTAGCACAAAGTCTGGAAATAGGGAAACTGCTAACATGGTCCTGTCCAAAGTAACAAAATCCACATACCTGCACCTTTAAAGCTCATTTATTATTATTATTAACATCATCTTTCCCCAAAAAAGACAGGGCAATACACCTGTAGCACACCGCTAACTCCGAAAGAACTAACCATACCTTGCACCGATAATTCACACAAGGTATCACGGGACCAGGAATGAGCTGGATAGTATTTTATACAGAAAACAAATACATCAAAACACTTCCTCTTTAACAGTAGGTTACAATGGAGTTGTAGTCCTGGCTATTGAAGAGAGACTGTACCTTGGACTCTATGTCAGCGTTGTGGTCGGTCTGGAGGAGGAGCGCGGCGGCCTTGGTGTCATCTTTTCGTGCGGCGATGTGCAGTGCTGGCAGGCGGACCTTCCCTTTGGTGTCATTTTCCAGCAGGAGGGAAACCACCTGGTCATGGCCCTGCTGCAATGCCACCGCCAGGGGTGTAAAACCATCCTGTGAACCAGCACCAAGAGTTAAGACCAGCAGGTGGTAACGTTCCTGAGACGGATACTGAAGTTAGCTGCTAGCAGCTACCAAAAGCTAAACCAAAGAACAAGAAACCTCGATTTTTAAAATAACTTTAGAGACAAACATTTAAAATATACATTTTGTTTCTGTTTTATACGCCAAACAAATTATAATTTTAGAAGACATTTACTTAATAATAATTGTAATTGTTTTGCAAACAACTGTCCATTTAAAAATCTAGCAGGCTACAATTAAGCAGCTAGCATAGAATAGAATCGACGAGTATAGCAAAGTAGAACAAAATAGAAATAAATAGTAAAAAAGTAAAAGTAAAATAGAATGGTAGAGAGAGTACAACAGTGGAGTAAGTAGAATAGAATAGTAGAGTAAGTAGAATAGAACAGAATTGAATAGTAGGGTATAGTAGGGGTCGAGTGGAGTAGAATAGAAAAGAGTACAGTTGAGTGGAATATTATAGAATAGGATAGCAGAGAATCTTTTTGGCTGCTTGTGCTTTAAAGCATCAGCCAGAGTTACATCAAAGCTAAATCCTTTGAAGTGGCCGACTGCCGATGCCTCCCTGTGTAAAGTTAAATTATACAGCTGCCTATTAATCTGATGAGAGACACGCAGGGTCAGCAGCAGTGCCTCCAGAGTAATGTTATTATTCCTGTCTCATCTGAAGTCCTGCAATGTGTTTATAACTCAGCCAAGCACACTCTTCAGTGTTATTCACCAATACAGGGGGATGATGTGATAGGAAATTACTAAGATGCGTGGACTGTAAAGTGACAGGCGTGCTTATTCAGACATAAGTCTGACATACTAAAGATTAACGTAAAGGGGTGTAATGTGTGAAAGGGGCTCAATGTGTGGAGGGGAATATTATAGCCATTTTGCAATTAAGGGAAGTGCATGAGTAGCATTTTTCTTGCTCAGGGACAACTCAAAAAAAATTTTAGCTGCTAAGGGGCATAAATCAAGAAGCGCACAATATGAAATTAACTAACTACATACTACACACACACACACACATATTCATTCCTGCAGGTAATATAAATAAATGAGACACACAAAAGCAACTACTAACAGCAGTACCTATTGTCATCATAGAAAAATAAAAAATTCTCTCAAGTAAAACAACATAGAGATTATCTGTGTGTGTGTGTGTGTCTGGAAAGGCGTGTGTGTTTACACAGGACGCCGGCTGTCTGAATAAAACCAACTCAGCATCACTACACCCACACATCAAAGCAGAACCTCCCCTCAGAGATCCTGCATAGCTCACACACACACACAAACACAAACACAACTGTGCAGGCAGGAAACAAACAACCAAGCAAACACACCCACACAAACACCCACACACACACAAACAAACACATGTTCATAATCAGATCAACAAACATCTCTGCACACACACACACACATTTCTACTCCCACAGGCACACAACGCGTTTCAAATACATAAATTTAGCCTTTTCAGAATTTCTAAAGTCACAAGTCATCCCAAAGCACTACCCTGCTGTTTCATCTGATTTATAATGGATTCAGGAAAAGACACAACGTCTGTTTAATTCCCTAAAAATATCTCCAGAGACACCATCAGCAGCAGCAGCAAAAAAAAAGACACTAAAAGAGGGGGTTTGATCTTTTTTTCTTCAAGTTTTCAAACTTGCAATGACACAGCATCAGTTTGCCTTACAGAAACAAAATTAGCTAAAAGCATTACAACATTAAATCACACAAATCAAAACTATAGAAAGCATGACACTTCGTACCTGTAAGTTATTTAATTTTAACATGGCTACTAATGTGCCATCATTTAAAATTTCAGAAAAAGTGGCCTTCATTTTTACTTCATATCATAAAGAAAATACCGAGGTTAAATGTGGATATTACTGCAGCAATTTGTAAATTGATAGGTCAAAAATATGTGATTTAATGCAACATAAAAAGATCAAATGTAGATTTAAAAAAAACAAGAGATTTTCTAATCTATTCTACCTCACGCTATGAAATGGTTAAAAACCGGGACTTGCTTCAAACATGGATATGTATTTCCCCTCATGAATAATTCACTCCGTCTCCGACTGCAGGAGACTGTGGGGAGGAGGAAAAAGAAAGGGAACAGCGAGATGTGGTGGGAAAACAGGGCTGAGGGGAGAAGGAGGCAGACAAAGGAAGGAAAGACGGAGGAGGAGAAAAAAAATGATGAAAGAAAAGATGAGGTGTAATGAGGAGGAAGAAGAGCGGCCATGGAGTTGTTTGTGTACTGTCAAGTACAGAGCTCTGTAAACATGTGTGCCATGCTGATAAACAAAATGAGGTGGATGCAGCATCAATTTCTATTCAGAAAACAGGGGCGTCATCACTGCCTACTAATAAGTATGTTATTCCTCTGAGCCACAGAGCTCCACTGTTGTCCAAAAACTATTAAAAACACATCACCAAGTCAAACTGTTACACTGCTTCACATCATCCACACACTTAACCACACATACACCATCCTGCTGCTGTAAATACACACTAGAGCACTAAATGTGTATTAATCCACCACGAAAAATAGTTCCCAACAAATGCACTATTTACTCCTGTTTGAGAAATGTTTGCTAAAAACTACAGCTGTTTTTTAACATTACTGAGCCATTTGTGAAAATTAAAGTATATATTTGTGTCCAGTTTTTAACGTATTCAGAATAGAAAAGCTTCACCAGGTAGGGAAGTTACTGACCGACAGACAAACAGATTATAAGTTCTGGTCTTTGCATAAGTTTTGGTGGGCAATCAGACACTAGCCATATCATAAAATAATAATTAACCTTTATTAGATTTCTGCGGAAGAGGATTAGGGCCACATGTGAAAATTTTTTTTAATTCTGAGATTAAAGTCAGAATTCTGAGTTTAAAG
>JAPMOB010211417.1:0-13632 GCA_029875015.1 Lepomis gibbosus | reverse complement strand
CCCCTGCTCCTATAGTCACAAAATGAAGATGGTTGTCTCTTCACAACTGTTGATATCACAGTAGCAAATAATGCCTTCTTTGCTGATCAAAACAATTATTCAGACATCGTCAGGGGATACATATAAAATACGTTATCTCAAAAAACAAGTTTTAAAATGGATTAATGAATATTATGAACGCAAATAATACAGATTTAAAAGATGAAAACTCTTCACCCTCTTCTTATTTTCACAGCTCCTTTCTCGCCTCCACTCATGTGAGCAAGATACACGCACCAGTGCCCTCAAGCAGACGCGTTTTATTTATCTAAAAAGGGTCCAAATGGTCAGCAAGAGCAGACTTTCGCTTTCTCTTTCTACTGGAAATCAACATCTGAAATCTGATCATGTACAACCACAGGTCTCCGGAGGTCGAGCAAAGGTCAGGGCACAAGAGACTGCAGAGACACATTAAAATCTAAAACAGTATATCAAACAAAACATCTGTCTTACTTTAATTTTGTACTTTTGCAATCTGGGCTAAGCGGTCAACAATCAGTCTTAAAACACAGGCCATCAGAGTTAATGCACAGACGAATCATGTGACTTTATGGCTTGTGCATGTGCCAGGCAGACAACCAGTATCTATGAAGGCCCCCTAAGAACCAGAACCAGCTGCATCCGGTGTCCTTTTCCTCACATTTATCTCATTCTCAGGATAGACTTGTTTTTGAACTCTCCTAGTAAGTGTGTATATTTGGGTTAATAAATCTCAAGAACTGTACCTGCTCTGCTTCTGTGTCCTACATTTGGGTCCTCAACCTGTTGCACACATAGTACTGGAATTGAAAAAGATCTTCAACAACCATAGCCAGGCCCCTCCCTCTTGAGGATTTTGTATTTTGGAGGATACAGCTCAGAAAAAAAAATGTGTTTCTTCTACACCGAACAAAATTATAAACACTTTTGTTTTTGCTCCCATTCATCATGAGCTGAACTCAAAGATCTAAGATTTTCTCTATTTACACAAAAGGCCTTTTTCTGTCAAATATTGTTCACAAATCAGTGAGCACTTCTCCTTTGCCGAGATAATCCATCCGCCTCACAAGTGTGGCATATCAAGATGCTGATCAGATGCCTTAGGCTGGCCACAATAAAAGGCCAACATAGGAATGTTGTCATATGTTGTCTTTGTCATCACTATTTGCCACCAATACACACAAATTAGTGTCTCTTTAAGGAACAACCCTTACCGTATCAACAGACCTATCAACCATTTTGGAAGAGATGGAACATTTCAGTGTCTGAAGTTCTTTTTAAGACTTGTAATAACAATTTCGAGTTTTTATTTTAAGTGTGGCTTGAGATATCAGCGCCAAACTATGTAGAGCCATTTTAACCACTAGATGGTAGCACAGGCCTGCACAGCAACATGCCCTCGCTATAGCTGAAAAGACTAGAAGCTAATAGACTCACAATAAGCTTCCAGTGTTCAGAATCCCACTGGCACAAACCAATGAATACATGCCAATACATGGTGGAGTTGACATCAGAGAACTGCATGATGGTAACATCTGATAGTTGGTCCTGCATCTACACTGTCAAGTTATCTCATTGCCTTTTGAATACATTCACCGAAGCCTAGTTTATCCAGTTTCATAAGTGCACATCTTTATGAAGTGATGACAATGTATTACTGTAGCATCGGCTGATACAGAAAGAGGACAGGTCCTTTAAAGGAAATGAGAATTCTGAATCTGTGCTAATATCCCTGCAGTCTTCAGTGTTCATTGCACCCTACAAAGTGCTGTCATTTCTGATGAATTCACTGTTAGGTCGCAAGCTCTAATGTAGTTGAGAAGCCACATATTGTTTGTCCTAAGGGTGTTGCTAAAGGAAAGGTCATGGCGTGTCCACAAAGGACAGGGATCATCCTCTTGCAGAAACAATGTTCTCAAAATACTCAAAATAATCTGGACATGAGGCTTCTTTTGTATGAAAGAGCACATGCGCGGTGTGCTTATTATCAAACACCAATTATTACCCAAAGCTGAGTATTTTATATGTGATAAAACATGTCTGGAGGGAGATTTTAACTGACCGTTGAGTTCTGTGAGGGGTAAGAAAATCTTTATAAATCATGTTCTGGGAACTATGAATACATGTCAGAATTAATAGCAGTGTTGCCACTAGACATGTTGCTTTGGACCAAGGTTGTACTGCAATGCTGGATGACAGATGGACAGGCTGACCAATCATTTCCATCCCTGCAGAGGGCGGTCTGAAAAATACTGACTATTTTTCTGAAAATATTGTTAGCATGGTAAAAATCACTGAGTGGTACACTGTTGTTGCTTGCCACAAAAGTGCTGGATGTGCACGGCAAGTTCACAGCCTGAAGTTGTGCGTGTGCGTGTGTGTGTGAGGATGAGAAAGGGGGGGTTGAATGACTTGATCTACAGCCAGCAGGTTGAGGTGAACATGAGAAGGGTCAGTAATCCAGCATCTTAGGTTTCCTGTTAATCGGTCTTAAAGGAAGTGTTCAGAGGTTCCCACATACACAGGACAATGAAGCCAGTCTTGGCTGCTGGAATGCTGCTAAAGCTACCTGCCATCCATCCATGCAGCCATGCATCCTTCTTCCACGATTCTTCCGTTTATCATTCCTCTAATGCCTCATCTCTCTCTCCCTCTCTCCCTTATTCCTACTCACCAGTGTAAGACACGGGGATACACTTACTCCTTACTTCATCAGACCTTTGTCAGGAAGAAGTCATGTTTGACATTTCTAGATTATTCTGCTGGTAGCTTGCCGCTGTGACCAAAAAGGCAAAGAAAAGGCAATTTCACAGAATACTGTGAAAACCCTGTGAAGACAGTATACCTATACTTTTTTTGAAAACTTAAAGCTCTGCATTCAAAATTGTAAAAGTTATGTTGTACTATTTTCTAGACCCATTTGTTTTTATGTAAAATCTTAATCTGCAAAGTAATTACAGCTCTAAAAATGTGGTGGAGTGAAAAGTACAAAGTTTGCTGGTTACATGTCATGGACTACAAGTGTTGAGTAGAATAACATAGAAATACTCAACTACAAGCACCTCGTAATTGTACAGTACATATATATAGATAAACATGCATACATAGGAATGCCTTAACGGCAGTGAAAAAAAGTTTACCACAGCTACAATACTAGAACAAGAACTATCAAAAACATGTTAGTTCTTCAGTCAGTGCAATTGACTGTGCACTGATTAAAAACCTGGAGTTGGTCCCCTGGCACTGCACAGCGGCTGCCCACTGCTCCCTTGAGTGATGGGTTAAAGTGCAGAGATCGAATTTCGCAACATGTATGTGTATGTATGTGTTTGTAACAATAAAAGTAAAAGTAAAAAGAAATTTTGTCAAGTGAGTATTTCACTGTGTTTTTGTCCTTGAGAAACCCAGATGTGGGTTAACTATTCTTTTGAACATAACAAAAGAAATACATAATACATTGTGCCATAATGCTTATCTCCACATATACACAGCAGTCTGTCTTTCATTGAGTAACTGAAAATAGGTTTGTATTATTTCACTTCATTTTTGTTCACATATGTCATATTTTACACGAGGGTTAGTTTGCCGCTGTGACCAAATTGTTAGGGTGTGATTATTGCATTGGGTGTTTTGGAGGGATAGGGTTTCAGACGCTCTACAGTCCGAACAGCATGTATCCTTACTGATAATACACAATATCAGTAAGAATAAAAAACTTGTTCTGGGGCATACTGCAGTGGCTGTTAAAGTTATTCTCAAGGCTTATATGGTGGTCATGGTGGTTGAAGTGGTTACTGGGCTGGTTGTGGCGTAGTGATGTGTTACACTGATTAAGGTAGATACTTTTTACTATTGCAACGATGGCGTCTGCAGATGTGGCGGCCAGCAGCTCCTTAGTATTAAAGTATTTCTGTTGTGTTATAATGCATTGTAGTAGCTGTGTTTGCAGGTGTGACTTCTTGTTGTAGGTTATTTAGTTGTAATATTGGTTGTTATTGCAATCTTTATGGCATGGCTGAGGGGTCAAGGACACCAGATGGGGTTGTGTGGGGTGGGGGGTGGAGGCTTGCAGCAGATTTAACTGATGTATTTGTAACCACATTAGTCTTGATCCTGCTAAAACATGGGATTACTGTAGCACCCTAAGGCAAAGACAGCACATTTAATGCTTCGGTCCGGTGCAGATACGCTCTAATCACGATCTACATAAGCCCAGCGCAGCTAAGCTAAGCTATGGCAAGCTCATTATCTCAGAACTAGCCTTGCAGTAGGCAGTCTGTGCTGGCGCTCAGGCCCCGTGTGACCCTTGGAGGTCAAGGGTCAGTGTCCTCAGGTCACAGGAGGGGGCCGGTGGATATGAGGGCTGAGGAGGGGAGTCTATACATGGTGTCTCACATGATAAACGTGGACTAAGAGGAACAATCGATGGCCAGGCTAACGACCATTCTGTGATCTTGATCTATAGTTTAGTGTGAGGTATAAATGAAGGGCAGCCAGACTCTTTAACTTTTAATGAGGATGAATAGCAGCACAGAGGCTCTGGGAATGAGCAGTGCTGGACCAAACTAAAACAAACAGAACACAACCACCTCTGTTGGCTGGCATGTTCAGAATAGGGTCCAGAAGCTCAGATGAAAATTAAAACTAAGGTTCTCACCACCTCAACATGGAAGAAGTAGTAATAGTAGTCAATAGGAAATGACTCTCCCTTACTAGTCAAAGCAACCTAATAACTGATGTTGGAATACTTTGAAGTTGTAATCCTTCATATTTCTGTCCTGGCTTAATTTTAACATCCGTGGTTACCGCGGTAACAGCAGGTGTGGTTTAATACTACAGCACACAGTGGTTGAGCAGTTACTTTGTCAGAAATCCAACATTGGCGCAGCTGGTGCATCTGTTCACAGTGCAGCCAAACAAACTCGGGTTGTTTTTTAAGGAAGTCAGTTCCTAATAATTACAACCTTCATCTGATTTCATGCTGCACACACGGGCAGTAGATTTCCACACCGCAGCAGGACACAGTGGAATAAGTTGGTTATGTTAAGGAGAAGTTTCATGAAAATAGTGCCAGCAGTTCTTCTGTAATGTAATGCCAGACAAACAAGTAAACAAACAAAGAGCACCAAAAACATGACCTCCTTGGCAGAGGAAATTATCACCTGACACTGCAGCTCCTCATTACTGTTTTGGATAACTCTCAGCTCTCTCATAGTGTCGTTGTGGGCTGTAGTAGGCAGTAAAAAGCTGTAAAAAGCCACTCTGCACTACCTGGTCAGCAGCAAACAGCAGAGCAACACAGTCCGAGACTAGCTGGTGAACATAATGGTGCCGTCAGCAGCTCCAGTGATAGATATTTCCCTCAGGACGTGTTAGGATGATAATAAACTGGTCAGCCTGTCGTTCTTAAGACTAAAGGAAATTGACTTGTTTTAAAGCTCGAAGGAGATGAAGCCATTCTTTAGAAAGGGGAAGAAATCCTCAGACGGAAGGGAGGTGGGAACAAGAGATAAAAGGGAGAGAGAGAATAGGCAGAGTGAGGAGAAGATGGACAGCAAGTTGAGGAAAACAGGAAGACAGACTGAAGCAAGAGCTGTGGTTGTGTGTGTGTGCGTGTGTGTGTGTGTGTGTGTGTGTCTTGGGGGGGCAGTGGCTCTTGCAGCTGTCATGAGGGTCGGGCTTGGGATGCCTGTGATCAACTAACCATGAAATCTGCCCTGCACAACCCTGCATTCATACACACACACACACACACACACACACACACACACACAATGTCATTGCTATTTTAAACGATCAAGCAAGCGTTCTCTTCATGTGTGCTGTAATCAAACTTTTAAATTTTGCAATAAAAAGACTTTGTAAGAAAGAGCAATATGCATGTCTTGTTTTTGTACTCCTTCTGATTGCAATCAGAAAACTGATCATTCAGAACTAAACCAACCTGTCTGCTTCTCAGCAGTGACCTGACTGTTGACTGTTCCATGAGGAGCAGAAATTTCCCATGAGCTCAATGAGCAAATAAAAAGATTTACATTTTGAGGACTTGTGTCTGCAGCTGATTGGCTAATGCTGACTCTATCCAATTTCCATTCTATGGAAGTCTGAGAGGAAGGCGTTGTCAGAGCAAAGGCCCCGACTGACAGGCAAGAATTTAATAATTAACCCCCCTTTTGCAATAAACTATTTGGGCATTAGGGCTGAATAATAAATCGTATTAATTGAATTGTATAATTTGAAAGAAAGCTATTAGCTATTCTTGATCATGAAGTCTAATGTTACTCTACAGTTGTGTTGTTTATCAGTGAAGCATCTGAACCCCACTGCAGACTGGAGTCCAGTAACAGACAGACCCTTGCTCTACGAAACATCTGTACCCTCACTGCTCTGCATTATTAGCAACTGCGATGTACTGATTGTGGGTCACATCTCTCTCTTGTCCAGACGCTGTCTCTCTCCCATCACCCCCACAGTGCTCATGCATTAGTTCCTCTTGTTGACTGTGTAGCTGCTGTGGCTGCTTTGACATGCAGTGTGTTGTGGTCAAAGTTTGCTGTCTGCTCTAGTGTAAAACGCTCTTACATTGTGGTTAATAACTATTAGATTTCTTATCCTGGCCATTTATATGAATATGAGAAACATGAATATCGCACACAATTTAGTACGACATCCATAAAATGATGAGATTCTTGCTTAAAGGCATGTTTTTTTAAACACACAGAAACAAATTAAAGTTGGAGAAGAAGAAACCACGCTGTATCATTTTTCATCAAAATAAAGAGTGGGCTCAATCTAGCACTAGCATACAGCTCTGTAGTTGTCGAGTGTAAATGACAGCTGGTGAGGAGAGCTTTTGGAACCCCCTGTTAAACTTTTAAGCAAAGAATAGGACTGTCATTGTTTAAAGCTGATGATTAGCTTTAGCGGCTATGGTGCAGTTTATCTTTACATGGCATCAGTCCAGCATCATTGTCAGATGCGACCTACGAGCAGTTTGCCATTTATAATTAACTATGTAGCTGTTATCAATACATGAATGTCATGGTTATACTTTAATTATTGAGCAAAGTTAAGTATACCATGAATGTAATATGGGATCTAAATTGGTTACTCTAATATAGAAATCTGCATTTTAAATGACATTGACTTTGCTGTAACTAAATATTTTAAAAGAAAATCCACACTTTCAACAAGTAAATGTATTATTTTATCAAAATACACAAGTATGTGGTTGTGGTTGGTCATGTTTTCTTTAATATTATGTAGACTACAAACACAGACCTGTAGTTGTTGTTGCTAAACATATTTTTGATTGGAAAGTCCTCTGAAATCGTAACTATGTCAAAATAATATATTCATCAGTTATGTAAAACAACCTCCATCATATTAGAGTAGGACTGCTGGCACTGATCAACAGAGCAGCCTGGTCGCGTGTTTTTCTAAATGCAGTCCTAAATTGGCTGATGTCTACAAGCTTTCAGTAAGACAAATCAAAATCTTCTCCTTGGTATTGAGTTTGTTTGGTTGAAATGCTGCTGCCCAGACACCAACGGTGCCAAACAGGCAGCTGAACAGGCCAGGCCACCCAGGGTGCTGCACCCCGGGCACACACACACACACACACACACACACACACACACACACACACACACACACACACACACACACAAACATTCCCAAGCTACAGTCTGTGGAGTGTGCCACCCTGCACTGATCCTGGCTGTGGAGGTTGGTAGCTTGGCTGTCAGCTCTGGGCTTTGGATGGTAACCCAGACAAACACACACACACACAGAAAGAGACAATTACACGTGCACACACATTCCTTACTTTCAGGTCATGCCAAAACAGCAGTTGCTCGCTCCATGTGGCTGATTGTCTGGCTACTTCCTCTTCCTTTTTCTCATCCTTTCACTCCTCCCATCTTGCTGGTTATCCAGCTCCGGCTGGACAGTGAACAGAAAAAACTATATTAACTCATCCTCTCTGGAGACATCATTAAGCTGGGAAATAGATACATTAAAGACTGGAGCACATACGAATTGCAGCTCTATTGTTATCCACCATATTCCCAGTCCCATGATACCTTGTGTGAATTATGGACGCAACTCCCACGTATTCCTTTCACTGAACTGGCATCTGTGAGAGCAAACGATATGGGTAAATCAATGGTGTGGGGCACGGCTATTCAATCACAAATTAAATCGGGTCACATCTCAAAACTAGGACAATGAGATGGGCCTGACATTTTCTCATGTCAAGTATCATTACAATTTTATTGATACACTCTTATTGATATTCCTTATTGCTTCAGTTCTTTATCAATACTTAGTTCTTTTACATTACTAAGAAAATTGCCTTTTAAAAAATATATTATTTTAATTATGTTAACTAAATGCTGCTTCTAGAACAGCAACAAGATTGCAACAGCAAAGTCACTAATATCTCACTGGAAACAAATCTAAAAAAATTTGATCCTGACATCAAAATACTGAGTGAAGTTATCTAAGTTATAAATAATTATGAACTCAGTCCCTATTAGTCCCTCCTGTGCTCCTCCTCCTCCTTCTTCTACTGCTGCTGCTGGTAGAGAGGAGAGAGCTTGTTTGTCTCAGCCAATAGCTGAGTTTTATCGCGAGGTTTTATCGCACCACATACTTACACTAGCGTAGTTGGTGTCAAATTCAATAACGTCAACTGATCTGCTGGCTGACTTCTCTCTGTGTTTGTGTTTCTGCAGAGAAAGATGAGGACCGAGAGGCTGCAGGTCATGCAGGCCCTGGATTGGTGGTGATCGGTATAGGTCATGTGAAACTGTCATCAGAGATGGGAAGAAAACGAAATAGCTCTCTCGTTAGCTACTTCGTCTAGTTTATAAATGTTGTCATATATCAGAGGCATGTCGGGTCACATGGAAGTTGCTTCTGGGCCGGATGTGGCCCGCAGGCTGCCAATTGAGTAGGACTGGTCTAGGCCTACGAATAAGGTGGATACAGTTGTTACTAGCACAATTAGCATGAGGTATCCAAGGAAGGTTAAAATCAAGGGCAACTGGTATTGGTTGAAGATACTCAAAGATGTTTCGTCTCTTATTCAAGGGACTTTTTTAGTTCTGAATGACTGATCAGGAAACTCGGCTATTTAACCTCCATGTGGTTGTTGTCAAGATGATGGATATCATCGGTTTGTTAGTGCTCCTGGCTGTCAGGACAGTTGTTATGGTTATTGGAGACCCGTCAACGTCAAGTCTTGGCATTTGCACGTGAAGCCAAAAGTGAAGGTTTGTTTAGTTTCCTTGGAAGTGATGAAAGGACAGCATTGTAAGTGGGGGATAGGTGGTGTCGCTGACCTCTTCCCCTGCCAAGCGACAGTTTGTTGACCCGGATGTAATGGCTTCCTTGACACCTCTTTCAGACCACCTGTCCTCTCTGTCTAATATGTGTCCTTCATCCTTCAGATGCAGGTACTGTAAACTGCTGAGTCTTGACCTGAGAAGTTGGCCCTTCTGTGTTGAGCCATGAGCTTGTTTAGAGGTTGTGTCTTCTCCCCAATATAGGCCTATACATATGTTCATTCCTCACTGCATTGGTCAGCATATACTAGATTGCTTTTCTTGTGTTTGCGTGTGCGGTCATAAGGGTAGACTAGTATTTATATTAGAGTTACCTTGGATTCCCCCTAGATTTAGTGCAATGTGGTGTGTGGTGGTAATATTGTGTTTTCACAATGGTCCATTTAGGATATCCACCCTTTCAGGTGGTTCCATTGTCTTTCTTGGTCTTGGGCACTTGGTATGTTCTCAGCTCGGTGGCGCAGGGTTCCAATGACTCGTAGCTTGTGCCCCAGTGGGTGGTGGGAATCAAAAAGTAAATATTGGTCTGTGCTTCCTTTTTACTCCACTGTGCGAGGTCCTGTCATGTATAATGCCTACGGCACAGTCCATGAAGGCCACACTGTTGTTTTCGACATCTACTCGTGTAACTTGATGTTTTTGTGTATGGTGTTGATGTGTTGTATGAAGGCTTGGAAGTCCTGGGTCTTAATTTTACTAATGTGTTGTCCACATACCTGTATCAGTGGCTCGGTCTTGTTCATCTGAAGGACTTCAGGGCTTTGCTCTCCACTTCTTCCATGTAAATGTTGGCCACAGTAGGGGGTACTGGTGAGGCCATGGAACAGCTTCTGTCTGTAGAATCCTCTGTTGTACTGGAAATAGGTTGTTATGGTGAAGTGCGAGCCAGATTTGAACATGCATCTACAGGGCCAAACATGCAACATTGGTCCGCCTGGCTCTTTGGTTTGTTAGTCCAAGCCCATACTCAACCTTAGTGACGGTACTCCATCACAGTGGCATGTGGCGAATCACCTGCGATGTACTGGCTGTTCAGGGATTGGCTCCACCCCCCCCAGACATGGAATGGCTTCTCGGTAGACCGTAATATTGTTCAAGGGTAATGATTTTTTTCTATCTGTAGCTTTTGAAGACATTGTATGGTCTTTTTCTTGTATCCGCCGGTGAGTTCTCGCCTCAGTGTCTCATATGTGTTAGTGTCCATGACTAGTGTGTTGAACCTGGCCTGGTAGCCTGCAGTTAGTTTGGGACCATCGCGCAGCTTCCCATGTCAGCTGGTAAAATGGTGATGTTTTGATCCTTGCAATGATGTTACAGACTTCCTTTCTTGGATGGTGAGATTGAAAGAGGGTTCCTTTGCATTGGAAAGAGTAACTCATAACTTCAGCCTCAGCAGTTCTGCTTCTCTTTTATTTAAGTTGGTTTTCCTTTTGTACCTCTGGTCTTACTATACTATACTGACTGTTTAGGCCAAAGAAGGGACATATGATTTGCATAGTTAAGGAAACATTTGCGAACATTATGTTTCTGCACAATTTATTTCCAGTTTTTTCTTTAATTTGTCCCCAATTGTAAGTGCTATTGTAAGTTAATTTGCTTTATACTTTTTCACTTTCAATTTATAAAAACGTCTCTTTTAATGTTTACTCAAATTAATTCACAATTTACACACAAAAACGTTCTGGCAGCTACTTTTTTTTCAAATATTATAATAAAAATTGAGAATTTTGGCTTTTGGTATTAGTACAAAACATGGCCATACCCTGATCTTTTTGAGAATCTTTGAATCAAGTCAGGCCTGTGGCCCAGTGTTATGAATATGGGCCCTGGTCTATAACCACCTTTGGGTTAGGATTTTTATGCTGCTTCAAAGGAGACCTTGATGGTCGGAAATTAATAAGTAGTTGACATGAGTAACTGCAGTCAAACCACAGAGCACAGAAGTAAAACAGCCCTCCAAACATGATCTGCACCATGGATAATTCCCAGAAGCAGTAGCTAGTTCACCTTTCTCTGAAAGTATCAACAAACACACGGGTGATTGACCTGCTTTTTTTTGCTCACTCACACGCTGCATTCGTGCCTCTAGGACACACCATATGTGACCTCCATCCCTCTAACCTGGTGACTGGGAAGTACAGCGTTCACTTAGAGGCATGACACCTAGACAGGCATAAATAAACAGCCCTTTAACACAAACACACACACACACACACACACACACAGGTAAGTGGTTTCCGCTGCTGGCAGTTTCCTTCAGTTGGAGCAAAGGTCAGGCAGGTCAGAGGGATATTGAAATAAACTCTCAGATTGTGGACTGATTAGAGGGGAAATTCCGACGCAGGAATCTTTGATATTGATTTAGGTCAGATACATGGTTTGATACACATCAATGTTTTTAATTACACCATATATTTTTGCCTTTGATATTTTTTTGTTAACTGAACAAACTGCCACAGGTTCTTCTTTACCTACGACTGGGGATGCCAGAGTCTGACTTTTTTTAATTCCACAAATAGGGGCTTTAAAGGTTGACAGGACAGTGTTTGACTACAAACGAATTTACTGAAGCGGTAACTGGCTATGTTATATTCTGTGGGGATAATTGTATCACTTCTACCACAGCCAGAAGCTGAAGATTAACAGTGACGGCCGTGAGACTGAGGGAGAGCACGACTGATGCGTTGTTGAGTAGTTCACATAACAATTGTTGAGCGACGATCACTGATCACTGATTTGCCCACGATCACAGCCAGATGTTCGGCGTGCTCAGTGACTTGCAGATCAGGCTTAAAATCATGTAGTGTGAAATAGGCATAACAGACAATACAGGGACAAACTGGAAAGTGACTACAGTAGCTGCTGTGATGATACAGCCTGTAGGAGCAAAGTAGGAGATCTAGCCCTATGGTCTCATAACAACAGTCTCTTTCTTAATGTCAATAAGACAATATTAATCATTAACTGACTTTAAGAACACAAGGGGGATTTTTTTCTATTGCCATTATTGAGTTGGGACATCTGTTGAAATTGTTGGCAGTTTCTGGGCACACAATGTTAATGGCTCCATCCCACAAGACCAAGGGAATCCTCAAGAAGGCAGAGGCTGCACATCCTGAGGTGCTTCAAGAGTTTCAGTATGGAACAAAACTCTTGTGAACTTTTACCAATGTATCTTTGAGAGTGTACTGGCTGACTGCATCCCAGTGTGCTTCGGCAGCCTGACTGCACAGGACTGCAGGACATTTGTAACACTCTCTGCAAAAAGAAAGGCTATAACATCGTTAGGGACAACAGCCACCTTGCTCGTGGACTCTCAAAACAGGTACATCGCACTTCTCGCCACCCGACTCAGTCAACATGTCCTCATACCTAATGAATAAAATTGGTAATTTGCCAATGCTTACCAACACAAACAAATCCCATACCAGGGCAGCAACAGGCTTACCAGTCCTTAACTACATTACATAAATCATGTTAAACATGTGGTAAATATAGTCAAACGGCTGCAATTTGGTTAGCTTTAGGCAACAAAACGAATAAATGAATGTATATTGCACTTTCATCCAATCATTCATATACCCATGTTTGCAAGCTACCACACCATCTGGAGCAATTTGGGGTTCAGTGTGTTGCCCAGGGGACACTTCAATATGTGGACAGGAGGAGGAGGGGGTTGAACCATCAACTCTGTGATCAGCGGACAACCCACTATGCCTTCTGAGCCACAGCTGCCCCAGGTTGCTCTTAGTGACAAACCCACAGAGAATTATCACACAACGGTTCCCCTCAGCTCTATGCAGAATTGTAGTGTATGTCAGCCTATTACTTTGGTTTCACTCAGACTAGTTAGTGAACACAGTGAAACATATAGCAGCTAAGGAACCAGCCATATCCCTCAGAAGCTGGATGACACAAAAACAGAGCTAAAACAGAGAGAATATTGGACTTAAATTCATGAGGCGAAAAAGTCACTTAGTGCAGCTTTTACAAAGTTAAGTTTGTTTTATGTGAAGGTCAGGGTGGGGGCACACATCAATTACACCTGTTAGGATAGACACATGTAACATACTGTACACACACGTACCACACAGAATCCAAGTCAAGTCTCAAGTCATTGAGCTAGAGTCCAAGTCAAGTCTCAAGTCTCTGAGCAAGAATCCAAGTCAAGTCTCAAGTCTCTAAGTGGTCATGTCAAGTCTCAAGTCACTGAGCTAGAGTCTAAATCAAGTCTCAAGTCATTGAGCTAAAGTCCAAGTCAAGT
>JAPMOB010211413.1:0-10277 GCA_029875015.1 Lepomis gibbosus | reverse complement strand
TGATTTTGAGTATCTACCGATACCGAGTCCCGATCCAATACTTCTATAATACTTAAAAAAAGAATAAAGAAGAGCGAAAACACAGATCCAGGATGTTCCTTATTTTTTATTTAATTCACCTTATTTTAACATTCAGCAACTCTGTTAACAAACAGAGCTCTTCTGTGAGGTAACTTGAACAATCAAGTAATAAATAACATAAATTCTTCACTTTTGGACTTTAGTGCAACAGTAAATATAAAAAAAAGTCTAAGATAAAAACAAATAGCACCTCAACTTAAAATACCCAGCAGGCATGTAAACAAATACAAAAATAAAAGTGCCACAGTGTTTGCAAAGCACAGCTATATATACATATGTATACATTTATATCCGAGTCCTGATCGGGAGGTAACGTCTGATTCCGATCGAGTCTGAAACAACGTAATTTTTCAGATCTCGTGATCGGATCTGGACATCCCTAATTTTTATTATTATAATAATAAGACAAACATTCCTGATACTATCACAGTCAGCCCAGCCCTACATGCTTGAATGCTACAAAGAGTTTAATATGACAACAGTGCATTGTAAAGATAATAACACATTATCTGCTCTGGCCGACGTAGTTTAATGACGGAAGTTGGCTGCAACTTGATGGCTGAACTGCTCAGTGTGCTCAGCCACATTTGTTTTCCGTTAAGCAGGTTAGGACCACTTGTTACCATGGACACAACATATTGTATATTTGTTTAACCACTATAATAAATGTACTGCAGTGATGTCTAGACAGCGGTCAATATGAAACTGGACTCTTCAGACAGAGGTTGAGCTGGCTGCTTGTAAAAATTGTTTTGTCATTTTGTTGTCCCCATTTTCATAAACAGAAGTAAACATTAAAATGAGATCTGCCTCTTCTGCGATGGGTTATTCATTGTCCAGCATTCAATGTTAAAAAAGAAGTACTGAAGGCTATGATAAATAGAAGGTCAACACATTTTGCATGGCATTTAAGCAACCATTACATAACCCATATTTGTGTGTAATAAACTGAAACAAAGACATGTGAGTGTGTCCAATGAGCTACAAAATAAAATAGATAGGGGTATTTGACATTTTCAGCTGGTTGGAATAAATTCTCTGACAGACCTTGTGAGAGTCTAATAAGTTCAGTTCGCAGAGTCAGAGCAGGGTAGGAAGAGCAATTCCAACAATGTTAGAGTGAAACTGGATGTGTTCAGACATGAAACGGATAAAGAAGAGACACAAGAGACTCTGACACACTGTAATCATGTAACTCTCAAAGATCTGACTTTCAGAAATAACTGTGGCAATAGTCAAGTTCTTCTCTTGTCCCCCCCTCCCCATGTTTTGTGCAAACTACACATTTCTGTGGGTTTGTCCTATACTTCCCATAAAATAGCTGTGAGTCACACAACTATACTTTTGTACTTAAGTTTTAGTTTTTCTGCTTATAAAGTTTGCATTATGTACACTTGGACTCAAGGACGAATTGATTTGAATTTGGTAGTCAAAGGTCAAGGAGGTCTTTTGGCCACAAACTTTCCCTCCCTTTCATATTACCTGACTGCCACACCCAAATTCACACCTGTTCTCACTTCCCTCCTCTGCTCTGCAGTTACCTGACCCACTCCTCAGCTGAAACTCATTCCCTCATCAGCGATTCACCAAATCGACCAGTTCACTTCCTGTTTTCATTGCTAGTTCATTCTAGTTTCCTTGTTGTTGTTTTTTCCATTTGAGCGTTTATTACCTGGACCTGTATCTGCCTGCATGTTCCCTGTTTGTTGCCTGCCTTCCTACCGGTCTGCCTGTTGGCCCACCTGTACCTGCCTGTAAACTCTTTCATGAACAATAAATCATTTAACTGTACCATTTGGGTCCGATCCCTATTGCTCTGCATAACCCACAGTGACAAAAGCAACACAATGTATGTAGCTAGAAGAATCCATCTACATAGTAATTAAATACATGTGTTCCTGTTTAGCTAATACATATATGATAATCTTTGAATTAACTTTTCAACGTATATTCACTGCAGTCATGCATCAATAAAGTGATAGCTTCCATTCAGCCAAAAAATACATGTTAAAGTATTAAGTCTAGTTTAAAACTGATCACACATCAGTGCAAAGTAACAAAGTTCTTGTTGTTAAATTTGCTCAGTGACGAATACATTGTGTTCTTGTGGCTGCTTTGCAATAAAGCCTCCCAGTGCTTCACCACTTGAATAATGGTAATGCGAAGCTGTGAAAATGTTGGGTTAGCATTAGCAGTTATTCAGCACAGCTCTGATACGGCTGTAGGAGAGTTATCAGTAGCAAACGATGAGGCTGATATCAGGGAGATAAAAACAGCAGCCCTGGACTACACTGATTTATTTCGTGGAAATATATTGGATTGTAACTTTAAACCAAATGTACTGTGCATAGCTTGAGTCACATGTTGTCTGATGATTTAATTTTATTATGAAATGCGGTGGGATCTCACATTATCTTATATCAGCTTCCCTATATTTCCTTATATGCAAAACCGCAAATGTTATTACAGTTTCCAAGTATTCTGGTACAGGTTGCTGGAAAATGCCTTCCTGATTCATTTATGTCTCTGCACTACTCTGACCGAAGTACTAACTGTGGCAAAAAATTATAAATAGTAGGACACACACACACTTAACTTCTTCCCTAGACAAGACATGTCTAGACCACTGACTCCTCACCCCATCAACTCTCACACACAAACACACACCTTTTACCTAGTCAACTTTGGACACTTGCTATTGTCTTTGCATGTTTCTCTGTTTCTCTGGCGGACATCACATGTCTGCGTTGCTCGTTCTGTTTTTGTACTTTCCTCTCTGAGCAGATGTATCCTGCAGGGATACACAGACCCTTCTCTGTGCATCCTCAAAGGACAGATAGCAACTACAGCTGCAAACCTCACGGCTGTCACTCAAGCTCTTAGTATGAACTGTTATGCAATGATTAGTCATTTTGTTGACAGTTGTGTACAAATAGTAACACTTTTTTATACTGAGTTCAGTTTTTAGGAACAGTTCAGACAGTTGTCTGCAGCTTTGCACAACAGTTGCATCAATGCAATCAAAACACTTGTAGGGATCAACTTGTACCAGACCAATGACAACATTTTTCTCCCAACAGTTACACTTTGTCACAATATAATTTGCGTCACTATTTTCTTTGAAGTATTTATTTAATATTTTTTTATTCTGCATAAACCAATATCCCATTACAACAAAAATAAGGTAACTTCTTTATTGTATTGATTGTTCCACCTTACAGTAAATGCCACAGGGTCATACCATTTTTGCTGAGTAATTGCAATATTCTACAGATAGTGTATGTCCAGACATCCAGCATTCATTGTGTCTAAGAAGGACGTTTGATTGTGTTGCTCCACCTCCATGAGGAAAAAGAAGTACCCTATGGGGTTGAGGGTGGTTTGCAGCCCATCCCCCAGGTTGTGATTAGCTGGAATCCACCCTGTGGCTGGAAGAGAACGGTGAAAAGCCAAATCTTTCCATTTCCTCACCTGCCACAAGTTTTTGGTAGAAGTCATTAGGGAATGGAAATAAGACAGTCAGTGTTGTCCCACTTAGGAGGTCCTGGATTAAACGTTTTTATTTCTTTTTAGCTGCAGCAAAATGTAGCGTATTGCAATCTAATTATACTGTAGTTTTCTGTTAAGTTTTAAACTTACATTTCACAGTTGTACAATATGTTTTACACAGTTTTCTGAATTCAGTACTCAGGAATGCGTGGTACCAATTCTAAGTGTAATACGTCATGTCTCTGGCTTCATATTTTAGCATAAATAACTGCCAGGAACATTTCAGGCTAATCAGTGCAATTCTAATATGTCAATAAGCAAACAGAATCACTGGCTTCTGTCTGATGTGTTTAATATCATGACTGTTATTATTTTGTCAAAGATGCCAGTAGACTGTTTTAGCCAATATTTTTTTAGCCTTTTCATGCCCCAAACTTCAATAAAAATATAGTAACCATTACTGTCCAATATTTAAGGTGCCTTTAACATTTTATTTGGACTTTATGTTGTATTGAGACAATGACAATTGTTTGGAGTCTTATTAAAACTGTCATCCTCAACAACACCAACATGACAAACACAGCTCTTCAGGGATAGCTTTATATCTGCCTGCCTCTGTTGCCTTTGAACACACTGGGACCCTGCCCTCTGCAAATTAACTTAGATTTATAATTCTCTGTAGTAATCCTCTTTGATTTTAACCCAATTTCTGCGGTTTAGCTTAGTCCAAATCTCCTCCTTCCTTTGTGCGATATAGATCTTTCATCTGTGACAGCATCTTTTGACCAAGGATAATTGTGTTTCTCTTTGGCAAACTGGACGAGGTGGTTCCTCGGCATAATATAAGAGAAGCTTGCATTGATTGAGGGTGACCCTTAGCGTTGTCTGGTTTTGTCCTTCATCTCTAAAAATCTATTGAAATATTCCTGTTCCTACCAAACAGAAAACATACTGTGTATGCTGACTAAGACTAGGCTGCTGTAGTGTCTGGTTTTAAGCGACACCCACTTAGACACAAGTGGAATTACCACGTGTGCCCGCAATGAGTCATATAGTGCGCTGTTTATCATGGTCCAACATTGGTTTCTAACCCAGTGTACAGCATATAAAAAATGCGTTTATTTCACATAAACTAGTGCCTGCTTGGGGAGAAAAGTGTTTTCACACAGATGTTTGGAAGTTGTAATAGTCCTCTAATAGCTGGGTGAGTTACCAAAAGCCTGTGTTGCTAAATTTAACTACTATATACTAGGTGTGCAGTGTCACTGCAGTGTGTAATACTGGACATTTAAGAGTTACGCAATCCTCCTTCTGTTTTCTCTGCAATTAATGACCAAAGGGGAAATCCCTCTCTAGTCCGTCCTTCGTTTCTCACTCCACCTCCGTGTGATTCTTTCTGTTTTTGTGTCAGCATTAAATGAGGCCTATGGGTTTAATTGATGGTACAGCGAGAGTGGGCGACAGCAGTTGTGGTTTGCAGAGGAAGTGGTTTCATCATTGAAGGGGAGAGGAGAAAAAAGGAGAAGAGGGACGTCAGCCTAAAGTCAGCCCTCTCTCTGGGATCAACACACCTCTCACTTCTGATTCATGCGTTTCTCAACCGTCAGTTGGGCAGAATTAAGCAAAATAGGCCTTCAGTGGGTGGATGGAGAAGATGTTATGAAACTTAATGGTCTCTTGAGTCCTTTTTAAGTACTCCTCAAGATGGTTTTAATGTTTTTTTCTACACTGGCATGTCACAATCTGCATCTCCAAAGCCAGGGGTGTCAGCGCACGGCGCCACTGCTGTTGTGCGCTGTATCTCTCCTCCCCAGTGGATCGCTTTAAAATATTGCAGGGAAGTATTGTCAAAGGAGAAGCAGAGATGATGAGATGATGGTTAGATGGTTAGATAAGCTGCAGATCCACCAAAACCACAGCACAACACCTCCAACATGTTAATGTAAATAACTAATTTTACCATGCAATCTTGTTTGATGGGAAAGTCAGACATGCTGTCCGTGCAACAAAAAAATCTGATTGTGGTTTCACGTGACATAGCATGGCATGTGATTGACCTGAGATCTGCTGCATTTTCCACATTTGAGGGTGTCTTAGAGGCATGTTTTGGGAGGAGGTGACGGTGTTCATGCTCTGCCTTCATCTCTGCATGACAAAAATGTGGCAGTAGTCTTAAGAGTAATGTGTGTAGTCTAATGTTGTCTACTACACAAAAGGGAGGTGCGTAATGTAGGGCTACAGCAAATGCATATTTTCATTATCAATTAATCTGTATATTAGTTTCCTGAAACCTGTTTGCCTTGTCTGATAATAATCAAGGCCTGCCTCCTGTACAGCATTATATAATACAGTAAAATCTCCATCTTAAAACGAACCGTGAACTAGTGTATTTGTGCATAAATGTTTAGTTACTTTTATTTATTGTAAGGATGCATGAGGTATGTGTGCATGCATTGCTTAATCTTCTGTTAAATGTTACCATCAAGGAGGTAATTTACTGACATTTCATGTGTTGCAAGATGCTTCTGTCAAAGTCAGAGTTTTGAGCAAAGCAGCTAATACCTGTTTACTCCAATGCTCGCGGGCCAGTGGTAGAAAAGTGAGCTGAAGGTCATATAATAAATCAACTTTGCCTGCAAAGAGGAAGGCTCATGAGGTCAAACTATGGTTTTTCAAAACACCCTCTCTCATCCCACCACCTCCCCACATTCTCCTCCCAAGTCATGCTGCTGTAATCTTCAGGGTTTCACTTCTGTTACTCACTGAAACTCTTTACTAAATAAGTGAGGACACAAATGCATTAGTTTGAGCTTTCTGATTTTTTTTATCCTTCCTAAATACATCATTGTAAAGCCATTTAGAAGCATCCTCGCCTCAAAATATTTCATCTAGATACTCAGGCCTGTTATCTCCACAGCGGGAGGGACGGCTGTCAGGCTTTCCTGTCTAACATGACACTTGCAGTATATAATGATAACGGTAGCAGATCTACAACTCAGAATTCTTAGTAATATTTGAAACAGCAGGGCTTTAATTTCACACAGAAGCAAACAAAAGCCAGCCCCTCACTTACAATTAACACCCATTTATTTAATAACTATTGTTGCTAGCAGATTTTATCAGCTGTAAATGGTAAATGGACTGTACTTGTTTAGTGCCTTTCAGTCTTCTTACCACTCAAAGCGTCACATTCATTCACTGCAGATTGGAGGAGCCGGAGATCAAACCACCAACCTTGCGATTAATGGACGACCCGCTCTAACTCCTGAGCTACAGCCTCCCCGTGTTACTAGCTAGCTAATTTCCTTTAACTGCAGGTTGGCTGAAAACTCCGGCCTCCAACTGACTCGTTTGCAGCGAGAGCCCTGCAAAAAGGCCCTGAAATATGCAGCCTATGTGATCACTTCATGTACGTGGTATAATGCTTTTTTTCTCCATTTGAGCGTTTATCAACTCTCAAATGACTTTTCGTCAGCATCCTCGGGAGTTGATAATTCATGAGCTGATCCCAGGTGTGGAGTGTGAAATAAGAAACACCATTGTTCTTGTATTGTGGGGTAGAGCTAGTTTGTGAAAAATATCCTTTGGTAAGCAGGTCAGATGTGATTGTGCTTCCAAACAGTGTGTTTTAGTTAGGTCCTTGGGTAAGGTTGGCTGGGGTTGCTTGAGTGTAAACTTCTCCAAACCAAAGAGCCGGACAGAGCTATTAATGTAGCCTGAACTCTGAAATAGTAGCAGCTAATGTTAGAGTACAAACGTACTGTTTATTGCCTGTAGTTTTACTTTTTGGAAAGTTCAATGTGTTAGGCTACAAAAAACTATCCATTAGTGCTAAATGAACAATAAATATAAATAATACATGAAGTTCTCACTTTATGTAAAACAAATGTCAATAGGGGAGTGTTGTCCCTTTATGTTAGCAAATGTCTTTTTGTAAAGCTGCTAAATTACTTATACCAGATCAGATGACGCATTGTGGCTAAGCTGAGCTATAGCAATTTGATACTAAGAGCGCCTGTTTAATGCTTCATCTGATAAAGGACAAATGAGCTGGCATGTATATATAAAACCCACTCCTATTAACAAGCAGTTTTTTATGTCATTTACGCGAACAAGCCATTTACAGTATTTGTCTGCTATCTAGGGACACTCAACTAGAAACCCCGCTACTTAGATTTTGACTTAGAATTTCCCTCAAATGAGGCACAGCTGTATTTGGCTCTCAAGTACGTGGTTTCAAGTATCTCTGCAATGTGACTGGGATTTCTGTGAGAAAAGCCTTGGGGACAAACGAAGCAGTTAAAAAGCTATTACCAAAAGAATGTTCCTTCATTATAGTCAGGGCGAAGAAGATGAGTGTTAATTTTCAAATGGAAACTTAACGGAGTGCTGGAAAAGCAGAGCAACAAAGCACTTTAATCCCTTTTTGGCACAGACCTGACTTTCTCATCAGCCGGACAAATTTGCAGTTGAGGGAGCATCAGGTTATTGTTAAAAATGTGTTTTGGAGAATATAAAAATTTTAAATGTATTTCCTGCTCCTGTCTCAATCGAAAGCAAACACAAGACATCCACTTCGGTCTTGCATCAGCTCTCTTGTAGTGATATAAAATATGAAATGTCAAAATGTCAAACCTTGTAGCACTTTGTAAAAGCTCTTAGCCTGTCAAGTGATGGATTATCTGTAATTAACTCCACTAAAAGGCATTAAATTGTTTTTTGAAAGAGAATATCCTTACTTAACATTGATAATTGACAAAGAGCGCATTGACAGATCTTATCCACATCTACAGTAGTACCTTACAATATCAAAGATCACAAGCCATAAATCTGAGAGACTCTGAGGAAAGTCAGTTAACCACTGTGCTGATCTGAAACCTTTCTTTTAAGCTATACCTTCGTGAGTGCAGTGCACGATGACCTGGTGTTTCCTTGCTCATAAGTTGCTTTTCCAACCTTTGACCTTGTGTTAACCTCTAGATCATCCGCTGATGGCTGCAGAGAAGAAGATAAGGGCACCTCTCATGAGCTTGAAAAATTGTTAAGATAACATGTTAAGATTTGTTTTGTTCAGAGAAGCTCAGCCAGACTTAAAGTTACAAGCCCGCACAGGAAACTATGGCAAAATGTTGTATAAAATGTATTAAAAAAAAAAAAAAAATATATATATATATATATATATATATATATATATATATAAATATATAAATAAGTATAAATTTACCATGTTTGATTTTTTTTTCAATCTACTTAGCAGATTATTTTCCTCAGAACAGAAGATGCATATGAAAGTGGGAAATATTATTCATAAACAACTTGTGTGTCGATCTGAGTCATTTCAGTTTGACTAATCAAGAAACAGCATCACATTATAGCGTTATCTGGGAATCTTGTATGTTAAGCACTTCAGCTCAATAACCTGAACCACAAGCTTTCTCTTTGCCTTTCTGCCAGATCAGAAGTCAATGATATTAATTAATCCTAGTAAAGGTTGATTTAAAATTTACTCAGTGCTTACACTTAAATTGAAATTTTATTATTATTTCAACTTCTTTCGGTATTCGTTCTTCAGTGACCAGCTGCTTCGACTCTTAGCTAATCGTTGTAAACATCCACTTGAATCTTTTGTAAATCCCTACAGTTATCTCGGTCAACCTCCAATATCATGTTGCCACTGTCTGGAATCAGCAAAGTAATCTGCACTCTCTCAACTACTTCAGCACACACGTCAGCTCCTTCCTTCCTCTGACCTAATCAAAACACAAGGATACATGAGATTATACAATTAAACAGACAGGGTTAATTAATCAACTAATCAATTATGTGGATAAACTCAGTTAAGGCTAATGTGTTCCCGATGTCTGGGAACAGACATGTCGGGATGCCTGAATGGTGGAACAATAATTGACAGAAAGCAAGCAGGATATATATTGAATTGTGGGTAATTATGGTGGGAAATTACATTTTTATCAAAATGTAATCAAATGACGTGAGCATTTGAACCTGACTCAACACTGTGGTGTTGGTGACCCATAATGGTTTGATTATAGGTGGTGGGAACTTAGTATGGAGGTGTCATTGATGAAGGACATTATTATACAGACTCTGGCCAACCAGTACCCCTGTTTAGCTTGAGCCTGGCAGAGAAATCATGTGTGTAAAGTCAAAACTCATGTGTCATTGTATAAATGCAGGTTGCATTTGTTGTGTAACTTAATATCTTTTAAAGGATATTTTATGTTGAATCTCAGAAAAGTCATTCTGCTCATTTTCTGGTTCATAAATTTATTTAGAGGTTGTACCAGGGTAGGTCTACATGGTTTAATTTACAAAAGACATACTCAAAATTGCTGCAGCAACTCTTTTCACCGTGTGTGGAACGTCCCGTTTTAGCTACCGAGTGATGCATCTCACTTCTATAATATCTTTGTTGGGAGTTGTACATGCGCACTACCTAGGGAAGGACTTCTAGCCAATCAAATCAAAGAAGCAAAGTAGGGCGGGTTCTGACAAGCAAGGTAGAGAAAACAAAGCCTCTAAAGCATAGCTCTAAAGCTGGGGCGAGTAGTTGACTTAAAAAATTATATAATCTGCATTTCTGGATTAAAGGGTAAATCAGCATCAAAATGTTTACAACATTTATCTACTTTAACTTTATAATTAATTTAACTGATATTTATTTTTTGTTACTCTGGCTATGTACTTTA
>JAPMOB010211411.1:0-23783 GCA_029875015.1 Lepomis gibbosus | reverse complement strand
TGGTCCTGATGGCACTCTTGCCCATGCCTTCGCTCCAGCGCCTGGCATTGGAGGAGATGCTCATTTTGATGAAGATGAGATGTTCACTTTCCGCTCAAACAATGGTGAGCTTGTAGTTTATGCTCTACGTTGTGTCTCTATTTCAAAAATTGCTCTTCACCCAGAACAACTCTACCTGTATCTGTTTCTGCTGTAGGCGTCGTCCTCTTCATGGTGGCTGCCCATGAGTTTGGCCACTCCCTGGGCTTGTCTCACTCTGATGATCCCGGTGCTCTCATGTACCCGGTGTACTCATACAGAAACCCCGAAACCTTTGTTCTGCCCCAGGATGATGTCAGCGGCATCCAGTCTCTCTATGGTCAGTACTAACTAGCTGGATCATCCATGCCTATTTGCACAAATAGCTAACAACATCACCAAAATCCCTGAATAAACTCTTGCAATAAGCTCTTCTTTGGCTATGTTCAGACTGCAGGCCTTAATGCTCAGTTCCACATTATTGTTTAAATGTGGTCCATATCCGCCTCCTGTGTGAATTGTCTGCGGCCTGAAAGTAACCCGCATGCGCAGAGGCCACTGAGGCTAGCTCCGGTTAGCCCCTGCTTGCTAACCCAATTTTCACAGGAGATTTTTATTTCATTGTTCTCTCACGGGTAGTAGTAGATAGGAGGCAGTCATCTGTGCATTATGGAGGGGATACATTTTAGCAGACTCCATGTCCAGCCTGGTTGGACCCATAGGCTTTTGTTATTGCTATTTGTACTGTATATGAAAAGTGCTGTTTAAATGCAATGCATGATTAAATTGTTATGATAATAATTTACCCTTTAAGGACGGGGAGTCAGAACAATTTTCAGCAATATCCAAAGGCTATCCATGCAGTGGAAACATGGATCACATGGACAAACTATTGTTTACAATGCTGTATTCAATTTAATGTACATTTTCAGTCAGTTGATGTAACGTTGAGGCGAGCAATGTGTTATACTGATTACAGTGGTCCGGTGGATTTCAGGTGTACGAAAGGGAATTTGTGGGAAATTGATAGCAAGGTATATAAGAAAGAGAGCCACATGTTCAATTATGGCTTTTTGTGGAGCTTTTTCGTTCACCTCGGCTCCATCTACAGCAGAACTGTGACAAAAGCTGCTGAACAGTGACGTCAAAGTCGCATCAAAGGACCACGAAAAGATAAGATTTCATGTGACTTGTTCATACTGTCAGAAAAGGATCAGATCTGGGTCACATATGAGCAAAAAATGGTTTTGGGTCACTTTGGCTTGCAGTCTGAACGCAGCCTTTGATGTCACACAACTTTGTTATAAAGAGATGCTGACTTTATTTGACCTCCAGGTCCAAATCCAGACAAGGACCCTGTTAAGCCTGGACCTAAGCCTCCAACCACCCCTAATGCATGTGATTCAACCATGGTCTTGGACGCTGTCACCACCCTGCGAGGAGAAATGCTCTTCTTCAAGGGAAGGTATTGTAGACATACTGTAGAACACTCAAATATCTCAAATATGAAAGTCCATTAAGAGTGTTGTCTCTTCACACAAGAGCTGATTTATGAACTAACTTCTGTTGTTGTGTGTTTTCAGTTTCTTCTGGCGTAGCTACCCCCAGAGAGCGACACCACAGCAAAGTCTCATTACAAACTTCTGGCCTAACGCCCCCATCAACATTGATGCTGCTTATGAAAGCCAGCAGTCAGACAGAATCTTTTTCTTTAAAAGTATTGTATTTGTTCTCTGTTTCTACTTAAAGCACATAATCGGACACTATTTTCAAGACATTATTTCTCTTTATATGCATTTACCTAAAAGTGTGTTTAATCTCCATACAGATCATAGAGTGTGGGCTTTCAGTGGCTATAATCTCGTACGTGGCTATCCTAAATCAATTGCCAGTGTTGGTCTGCCCACAAGTGTGAAGAAAATCGATGCAGCACTCTATGATGCGGAATCTCGCAAGACTCTGTTCTTTGTAGACAGAGGGTACTACAGGTGTGTTCAAAGTATACATTAATTTCAGTTTTAGCTATTCATTTACCCTTTCCCGTCTTGAATACATCTAATTGCTGTATATTTCTTCAGTTATGATGAGGCCAAAAGGACCATGGACCCAGGGTTCCCTAAGCAATTAGATCAGACCTTCCCCGACCTGACCAACAAGGTGACTGCAGCTTTCCAGTACAGAGGTGAGTAGCTTTTAAAGCTGATCTGAGTTTCCAAATCAGGACTACTAGCATGAGATATTAGGTTTTTTGACAAATGGATTAATGCTGAGAGTTACTTGATCAACTCTTCTCTCAAAAAAAGTAAGCTGCAGCCAGGAAACAGTTAGCTTAGCTTAGCATAAAACAGGCTGGAAACAGAAGAAATGCTGCTAAAGAGTAGCTTACACGCCGGTAATACACCACAATGGGACAAACTGACAATATTGTTCTACATAGAAAGGAATACTTTATTGTATTACATATGCCAAATTTACAAGATGGGACCATAGTAAAGATTATGTAGTAGATAGCATTTCACAAAGGAAATAAAGATTTACCTAGCTCAACAACTCACAAAACTCTGCTTTTTTCAAGGGATTCTGTTGCGGATTAGCTGGTCATCACGCATAGACATGTGAACACATTCTCCAGCTGTAAACGTCGCCATAAGAAATGAACTGTTTATTAAATATATATTAAATAAATATATTATTAAATATATAATTATAAATGCAGTTGCAAATTGCTGATTTAATAATCATTTTTTGTCACTTACATTGATTATTTGTTGCACTCCTGGTAAAACAGTTCTGCATTGTTTTTTACTTATTCTGCTTAATTATCATATTTTTGTTATTTCTTGCTGCTTTACCCTGTACTGCTTTGCCAATTTAAATTTCTTGGCTGGGCACAGTGACTTCCTGGAGGCTCCACTGGTTGCTTGGAAATTAGTGATGGTAAATAGTTGATTAGTGAGCTTGTAATTAGGGGCTATTAGGCAAATTGGCAGAGCCAGGATAACTGTTTTCCCTGCTGACCGGCATTAATGGTAACCGCCTCCTGGCTCCAACTTCATATTAAATAAACAGTCTTCTCATCTAACCTTGCAAGACAGCAAATAAGTTTAGTTCATAAAATGTTTAACTATTCACTAACATCGAGCCTCTGTTCTGCAGGTTTTGCTTACATCTACAGTGGACCCTATATGTTTGAGTACAACCTGGAGACGAGGAGGTTGTACCGTGTGCTGAGGAATAGCTACTTCTTGCGCTGTACTCACTCCAGTTAATTAGCTGTGAAGAAGGGGAAGGTGTTTATGTAGCCAGGCTGAATGAATGTACACTGAAAAAGTACATTTCTATTATTCCAACTATTATATTTTAAACATTTAATTATATCATATTTAGAGCTGTAACAAACAGTATTAGAATATATTAATAAAATGTGACATTTTTGTATACTGTACATGTCTGTCATATGTTGATACAACCCCCAGAAAGGGTCATCACAAAAGAGGAAGGTCCCATAAAACAACCCTAAACAACAATTAACAACCTCAACAAGTGAAGCCATCAAAAAAAACAACAACAGAAAAACAAGAGTCTACATCACACAGGTCACAATGACCAACTGCTGTTGCCAAGGTTGGAAGGTGGATAAAAGAGACAAAGCCAAGAGACATTTCTATGTGAGAATCAGTCTAGTGAGTGCACTGTTTGCCATTATTGAAGTTCTTGCTTATAGTAAAGTATATAGTAAAATTCTTTCTCAACCAGTCTGTTTTCACCTGCGGGTGTGCGGAGGAGGCTTGTTCACTGTTCAGTGTTGCTTTACCTATATCCACTTCTGAGTCTTATAACGTAATGGATGATCATTTCTCGGCAAATATTTTGGGCAGCCCTTAACGTACCTCAATGGCCGCCCAAGTAAAGCTGATGTGTGGGAAACGCTGATATTAATATCAATCTGACTGATCCACCCCGAAACAAATACTCCGGCCTCTCTGGCATATGCCAGAATTGCCAGGTGGCCAATCTGCCCCTGTGTGCGGGAAACAGTGAACGACGGAGGGGTAATGAAAAAAAGTTGAACTTATTTTAAAAACCTAAAACATCCGGGGCATTTCACAAAACATTCGGGGCTTACTGTTGTGTCTGTTATGTATGTCACTTGTTATGTGTTGCGTCATTTAATAAAAAATTTTAAAAGTACTTTGCTACTTGAGAAATGTTACAGTTTTTACATGAATTGTAACTCTGAAGGTTAGTTGGTGAAGTGCAAGTGTCATTTAGAATTGTATATTTCATACTGATGTTGATGTAAGTGGGTTTATGGTTGTTAACATGATTTATTTTGTTTTCTGTTAATAGTCATAGCCCACTGCCGTATTTCTACGTTGATTTTAGTAAATTTTTCTGTATTTTATTTTGCCTGCTAAGCTAATGCTAGCTGATTAGCATGTCATTTTTTGATTATGTCTGTACAGGCACAGTTACATAATCTCAAAACCGTAAGTGTGCTCTTAATATTGTGTTAGATTATTTAGCAGAGTGTCATTACATTCCATTTAATCACACAGCTACAAGGCTCTCAAGTTTTATCAGAAGTTTGGAGGGATATAATGTGTCAGAGGAGGAGCCACTCAAATATTTGCAGCAGCCGCCCCTCTGCCCCAGCCGATTCTCTCAAGTTTTTACTAGCAGTTCAATTTGGCCTATAGTTCATTATTTACCCAAACAATTATAAATTATAACAACAGGTACATCTGATAAAAGACATTTTGATATAAACCTGCATTTTAAAAATACAAATGTATCAAAACTAAAAAGAAATTTGGCTATGCATGTAGCAGTGCTGTATATACAGACCTACAGTAAGATGGCAGGACTTGCCCTACACATGTATGCCAAGCTGTGTGTGAGTAGCCTACACGTTCCAGCTTATGATTGGTGTTTTGTGTTGTATTTGTTTGTTGGACATTTTAATGCCTTGATCACAGGGATAGGGGGCTCCAACTTGAAGCATAGATCAAGGCCAGCCATTTTCACCATCATGATGGATGATAGCTTTCCAACCAGAACCAAAATACAGAGAAACATCTCTAGTCCTTTCCTTAGTTTCAGGTAGCCAAAGCTAAGCCCAGTGGTGGACAGTAACAAAGTAGTACTGTACTTAAGTACACAAGGTATTTGTACTGAACTTGAGTATTTTCTTTTCATGCCACTTTCTACTTCGACTTCTCCACATCTCAAAGGGAAATATGGTATGATTAATACATAATAAAAATAATCAGTAATTGCAGTCTGATAAAAAAAATAGTACACTACTACATTAATGCATGAGGAATAATGATCTAATGATATATAATAGTCATAGGGGACATTTTTATTTCTGCTTTGAGTAGGCTACTTTTATTTTTTTAAGGCTACTTCTACATTTACCTGCTTATAGCCTTCTTACATACTACATGCAGTACTTGCAGAGTATTTTTACAGTGAGTTAATCATAGACTGTAAGCTGTTAACAGACCTGAAAACAGGTTTTACATGGCCAGAAAGACTGGACAGCAGAGCATACAGATGTCATGCTGAAAAGTGGTTGCTGAAAACTGATAGTTGCCGTCTGCGGGAGCGTTTGCTGCATGTTAAAGTTGCATCCCTCATTCTCTTACCGTCTACAGCTGCTTATCTGGATCAAACAGACATAATGTGCAAATAAACATCACTTTATGTCCGTGGTAATAGCAAAGGTATGTCTTTGTGAAACTTTACTGTTTCCTTTAACGGAATAGGTTGGAATAATCACAGTTATGGCTAGTGTTTTCAGTTTATAGCGTAATCAGGCATGACGTTTGTAAACATGATTATAGGCAACAATAGAAGGCTGTTGTTGCCGATGCATTATGTGTTTGGTAGGCGTATGTGTAATATTGTTGTTTATATTTGGAAAAGAGGCTGTAGGCTATAATTAACAAAACTTTCTGCTTAGTTATAAAATAAATACATGACCTCTTTTGCAATTATCCTTGTCACTGTACATTATTTAACTTGCTGTGTACCAACCAATCCATTGTTTTTTATCTGTTGAAATACTTTTAAAATGCCATTACAACCCATAACATGCAGAATTTCACTTGCCTAACGTGATTGCAGCTTCTAGTTATTGACTGAAAGGTAGATTCTGCCTCAAAATGACTTGATTTCATTCAGAAGTTGTATTTGACACATTATAAAATCAAAATTGTCCCCCTTTTTTATTTTATATATAATAACACTATATTTTTTAATCACATACTGACCACCAAACCGAAAATCTGGTCACCTTACTTTAGAAACAACAGGTAACACTTTCTGTTCATCAACAACCTCTGTAAATCTCAGAGAGTTTATTTCTTTATTGAGTATTTTTAAAATTTCTGTATTCATGTTCGCTTTAGGCAGACATGGCCCTCCATAACCTATGACAGAAATACAGACATTGTTAAAGAAGAGGTTTTTTGGATTAAAGAGCAGTGGACCACGATCCACCACATCTAGACCTGTAATTAATACAGTTAATTAATACAAGTTGAATAAATAAAGAAGCAACTCAAAAGAAATCAACTTGTGTCTCATTGTATAATATAATTTATGCTTTTATTTTATTATTGTATATTTGGTACATTTAATTGGATGTTTATTTCTTTATTGAACATTTCTTTATTTAGTTTCTTTTTAATAGGATGGCTAGCTGCAGGGTTAACTCAGCTAATTAGCTAGGGGCTAGCTAACAGCTAACAACAAGTAAAGCAATGTCCATCAGCAAATCACAGAAAGATGTGGCGAAGCAGTTAGAGGACATTAGAGGGAAATACAGAATATATTTCCTCTATAAGATATGACCCACTTTCACCACAACCAGTGAATAAAGTTATAAAGTTGCAATTTTGTACAGTAATCAGAAATGGACCAGTCAGAAGAAAGTGGGCTTTTAGGCAAGGGGGCTTTAAAGTGACATGAGCTAATGGCATACTCATGCTGAAGCCGTACAACAAGAGAAAAACAATGTGATTTTGAACACTAAAGCATGTAAACAGTTTCTAGTTGAAAGTGCGTAATCTCTTTTTGTTATTATCTCACCATGCTGAAACAATGGCTATTAGCTGTCTCACAGTGTTGCTTTGAGCATGATTGGATAATCTGACTACCATTTTTGAGTGTGCTGCTGCTCAGCAATGCTGGTAATGACTGAAAACTAGATGCCTGTCAAAATCTTATTTGGTGTGAATTTGAGTTGTGGGATGGGCTGTCAAAATACAACAAAAGACTGGAATATGGACACAGAGGAATGGTATCACAGGATCTAGTTGGTGAAGTCTCAGGCGCAATCAGGTTAGAAATCCTTTTCCTGTAATTTTCTGTAACAACCTTTTTATAGTTTAAGTGTTTAAAACGGTTCATAATGAATTAAAAATTGCTACAGGCGGATAAATAAACATTTGTCATTGTGCTACAAATAGTGGTTGACTCACTTGATGCCATCAAGTCGTCCATCTTGACATTTTGTTAATTGCATTGGTTGTTACTAACTTGTCAGCCATTCTGAAAGGTAGAGGGGCGGGATGTAAGGCGACTGCGTAGAGTGACGTCACAGGTCAATTTTTTTGTCACATTACAAAAGGATTGTAAAATGAGATGCAGTTTGTAGTGGTCTCACACGTTGTACGAACACCAGTTTCCTGGCTGAAATTCTGGTTTCAGGCCCGCTGGTCGACCCCAGCCACCTACTTACTCATACCTTTCTGTAATATCCAGCGTTAAAAAGTGATGCTAAGCGGCTTCCAAGTGCGTTACAAACTGATGCCAAGTTGTCTTGACCATACATCCATATATGACGACTTGGGAGTGAGAACAGGCTGTCACTTCTTATGCAGATTAATTTACCTTCTGTGATATTTTTTGATTTTACTTATTAATAAACTGTATAGTTAGGATGCAATTAAAAGACAGTGTGAAGTTTGTCCACATATATTATCAGAACTGTACGGACCCCACAGGGCTCAGGAGAATACTGTGGAAACCAATATATAACTAAATTTGGAAAAAAACAAGCTAAAGAACAGACGAACAAACAACAACAACACCCTTAGCTCAACAACACATGCAACATGCGTTGCTTTCTCCACGTGTTTCAAAAGTGAAATCATGACCTCATCATCAGCAACCCTCACAGACAAGCTAGACATTGAGAAATGACACTTCATCACTCAGTTGCTGTGAGAATTGCTTGCAAATGTAAAACTTCCTTTTGTGACATTGCCATCACTTATGTAACAGCAGAAAAGATGAAGCATGAAGCATGGCTCCCTCTCTTGTGTTCCTAAAACATCCACGCATTCATAATACCATATACCAAGTGGACATTAAAGAGGCTGTAGAAATACACTCACTTTTAAGATGCAACACAATCAAAGCTGATAATCAGGGATGTGAGATGCTGTTGGTGTCTATGTCTGTTGCCATTTAGTTATAGTGACAAAGTCAGCCATTTAGAAGAATGTGAGCTTATAGAGGGCCTAAGTGTGTCCAGATAATTATCAGTGCTGCTGTCTGATATTTGCTCCACATATATAAAAACGGTGCCAGCACATTGACCTTTGTTCCCTGAATTTGTATTAAGGATGTTCCTCATGTAATTTAAGAAGTTAAAGCAATTGTAAATAATAGCAAGACGTACAGTGGGAAGCAATAAGTCACCAACGACTCAAAGGGTCTGTGTAAACACTTTTCTGAAACAAAACAATATGTTCCTACTGTTCATGTTCTGATCCACATCATGTTCATGCAGGCCCAAGCTATTCCAACCATTTAGCCTATCTTACTCTTCCACCCCCCGATTTTGTCTCTCATCACTACAACTATTATGTATCTGTTGTTCTAAATGGACCTGTTCAGACACTTGCAGGAATGTTTTATTGCCCCATCATGCATCGTTCTCTGCTCTTTATCTTGCGACCAAAACACTGAAATGGACTGTTTCAGGAAATACCCAACCAGTGCATTACAACTCTACATATCAGCAGGGCCTGACAGGAAGAACAACTAAGCTACCCGGAGTTATTCCTTCTTCTCTGCAGTAGAAAAAAGGAATCATGGAAGGTGCACTGGCTTTTAAAACTGGGATAATAGTTGTGATTCTTGCACACTGTGGAGCTGTGCCCACCATTTCACCCAGCCAAGAAGAGCAGTCTAAAGCCCAGGTAAACTTGAGGTGTTCTTAAAGTTCAAATATTGCACAATTTTGGTGTCAATTAATGTACTGTAATGTAGGGAAAGAAGAACAATCATTTTTTTTCTCATTCTGTCATTTTGTAAGATTCATTCTCTTTCAACCTTGTCAAACAATTAAGTTCCACCCTTTATAAATGTTGTGATATGAAAAGGAAAAATGTTCTTCCTGATAACAGAAATATTAATTCACTACTACTAATGCCTGCCTCTTTAGTCATATTTACAGCATTACAATTATAATACCTGTATAGTTTGAAAACTGTGGGAGAGTGAAAAATAAACTGTGTGGCTGATATTAATCAGATAACTTGGCAAACAGTAATGTTAGATAACATTCATGCAGTGTTCTAATCTCCAGTCCAGTATAGGAATGGTGTAACTAACAATGAAAACGACTTAATTACAAAAATTGTATGTGATTTAATGGAAATCTTGAGGATAATAACAAAAAATGACAATTTTAAAACCTTTTTATTCTTTAATCTTCTTTATTTATCTGTTCTCAAACTTCTGCATTTAAATTTCAAAATTACTAATCAGTCAAATTACACATTTATAGAGTTTTATTTGTTTATTAGAATTGTTCATTCTTGTTTTCTTTATCCAGGACTATCTGTCTCAGTTTTTCTCTGATGTGGGTGTCAGTGCCCCGGGCAGTGTCTGGCGCAGCTCTCTAGACTCCTTTGAAGACACTCTCAGAAAAATGCAGGGTTTCTTTGGCCTGGAGGTGACAGGGCAGTTGGACTCCAAAACCCTGGAAGTGATGGGTCGTCCTCGCTGCGGTTTCACAGATGTGGCCAGATATGGCCACTTTGACGGTCGACCAAAGTGGAACAAGTCTGTGATCACATACAGGTACTACACAAGACAAGCAGCTCATCCAAACATAAAGAACAATGAGCTCCTGTTGCGAGACTTTATAAACCATTTTCACTCTCGTCATTTCCATAGGATAACCAACTACACACCAGACTTGAGTCAAAGTGATGTGGATGCGATCATAGCCAAAGCTCTGAAACTCTACAGTGACGTCATTCCTCTGGATTTCAAGCAGATCTACTTTGGCACCGCTGACATTATGATCATGTTCAAGGCTCAAGGTAATGCAGTGCCTTTAGTGGCTTGAGAAAATGTTTGATCTAGTGTTAATTTTATTCTTCTCCTCTCAAAACCAGACCATGGAGATTTTTCTCCATTTGATGGGCAGGGTGGGGTCTTGGCCCATGCATTCTCCCCCGGAGAAGGAACCGGAGGTGACACCCATTTTGACGAAGACGAAAACTGGACTCTAACCTCAGCAGGTGATGACATTAAAGAAACATTGTTATTAAGTTGATATAATGTTACAGCTGATTACGTGGCCACAGTAATTTTATCAGTGTGTATCTGCAGGAACCAACCTGTTCTTGGTGGCAGCCCATGAGTTGGGCCATGCACTAGGATTGGCCCACTCTCAGGTTCCGACAGCCCTGATGTATCCCACCTACCAGTATGTGAACACAGTGGGGTACGAGCTACCAAATGATGACAGGCAAGGAGTTCAGGCCATCTACGGTGAGAGCTCTACCAATTCATTGCAACTTATGGGCGTATAACATTTCAGAAACAGAGCATTTTTCATTACTGACAAACCTTAATTATAGAATTTTACCAGTGATCTTTCTTTGTCTTTTCTCTCTCAAAGGAGTCAGAGCAACATTAGGTCAACCTACAACTAAACCTGACCCAAATCCACAGCCTACCAGAAAACCTGTGCCAAAACCACAGCCCAAACCCGAGCCAGATCCTAAACCCACATCTAAACCTCCTCCAGACAGGTGCAGCAGGGACCTGATTTTTGATGCTGCAACCTCCATTCAGAGCAATCTTTACTTCTTTAAAGATGGGTGAGACGTTTATACACTATTTTTTGATTTAGTCATTTTGAGTTTCACAAAAACATGCTACTTCCATTAAATGGCGCTGTTATTTTGAAAGTTAAATGCTTCCAGTAAAAAAAAATTCTGTTAGTGCCAGTTTATCATTGAAGTTTGTGTTTTGTTTTTTGACAGATATTTCTGGAAGAGGAGCAGCTCCTGGGGCGGCATCAGTATGATGAAAATTCAGTCTGTCTGGCCTGGAATCAGCAAAGTTGATGCTGCTTATGAGCATGAAAAAAGCAGTACTGTCATTTTCTTTGAAGGTAAAAAAACAAGCTCAGTCAATAATCCACAAAATGTGCCTTTTTTTGTTATTTAAAAAGGAAAAAAAACATTAAATAAATGCGGTAACCAGTTAGGAACATAACTCTACCTTTTCACGTCATAGGGGATCATTACTGGAAGATCAGTGGAAACACTGTCCTACCTGGTTATCCCAAACCTCTCAGAGACTTTGGCTTCCCCACATCTGTCACCAAGGTAGATGCTGCTGTCCATGTCACATTCACAGGCAAAACCCTCCTCTTTGCAGGGAACCAATACTGGAGGTGAGTAATTTTGCTTGCTATAAACATCTGAAACCAGATAATATATATAGACACCAGATGTTAGAACACCTCTCCATATTACTCATATAGCTACAACGACAGGAGTGGCAGAATGGATGGTGGGTACCCAAAATTGATTCACACTGAGCTCAGTGGGATTGGCAACAGAGTGGATGCTGCCTTTGAGAACAAAGGTAGGTAGCAGTGTGCAACAAAAGTGCAATGAGATAACTTCTGTCATGAATTTGCACTATGAATTGAATTGAATTAATTCCTGTTTGGTGATACCAATGATGCGTCCCACTTTTAAGGTTACCTGTACTTTTCAAATGGATCCCGACAGACGGAGTACCACTACCAGCGAAGAAGAGTGCTGCGCACTCTGTTAAACTATGAGTGGATGGATTGCACACACACACATACACCCACTTAAACTCCTGAGCACACAATAATAGCTACGGTATACTTCACTAATCCTGGGCTTAAGCAGGCTTTTCTGTAGAAATCTGCATAGAGATTCAGTATTTGAAAAAAGAAATACATAATGAAATAGCATAATATTTGAACAGGCAACAGCTTCTTGATATGCAGCATGTTTTTCTTGGAAATGCATGAAACAAACATGTTCATCAGTCTTCAACAGTAAAAAAAATAAAAATAAATCCTGACTGAATTGTGGTTTTTCATTATGCCTGTGTGTGAATTAGGATGCACTTCAATATGGGAAATCTGGCAACTTTGGTGTGTATATGAAACCAGGTGAGTTGAGTAGGGGATTTGATTTGATTTGATTTATTAGGTTTCCAATTAGCTGATGCAAAAAGTCAGCTACTTTTCCTGGAGTCCACACAAAACACTTAACAAGAATAAAAACATACTACACAATCAATGCACAAACCCCCCCCACACTACTAGAACGCACACAGTCAATGCACAAAACAACAGATTAAAAGGAAACACAACCAATAGACAGAATAAATACAAGAAAAGACATTTTCACTCTGATGTCATCTGAGCCCCTCAGAGGTCACACAGAAGACAATTAGTGAATAGTGTGCACAGCTTAGCAACCAGTGGGTGAAGATATGTTTTTTCCATTGGTGTTTCACTTCCATTGTCATTGAAGCGAAACACCCCAAATCAGACTGAGCCTAAATGATCCACTTGAAGGCCTTCTGGACACACCATTCCAGTCTTGTCCAGTTTCAGTTAAACATGTAATTTATATTCTGTTCAAAATCAAAACATATCTTTAAACGCGGTTTCCATATGTGTTAGAGCAAAGTTATTTATATTAATAAGAACTTATATTTTTAAGATTATCTGGTGGAGTTCATGGAAACAGTTATGTGACAGTTTTACATGATTTCATTGCTGAAACTACAACAACCATAATGCTCAGCCAACGATGACGTCGGGAGAACACACCTCTCACCGTGATTGGCTGACGTTTTTATCCCACCGCTGCTGCATGTGTATGTGGGCTGAAGGTGAAGTGGATCCTCTCCCAGTCGAAAATGTCATCCAGTGGACTTTTAACCATGCGCGCTCACATGTGCAAACGCCTGGTAAGTGAGCGTGTGTAAAACAATTTGTTTGGGTTTGTCTGTTATATTGTTATATTGCATAAGAGTGCTAGCTGTAGAAACAGCCTGGCTGGCTGTGAGTGTAAACACAAGGGCCTAGTAGTTAACCTGGAGCAGCAGAGTTAACGTTAACCTTTTTGTGTAAGCGGAGCGTCCTTGATTGAAGTAATGCAACAGCCTAAAAAACACCTGGTTACTGCTCCAGGAGGGTCGGGTGCTTCAGTGAAGCTACCTCGCATCATTCGCTAACGTTACGTTTTTCTCAAGTTAAGAGCAAGGTCAGTTTCTCAGCAAAGTAGATAAGAAGCTAAAAATGAATTTACAGCAACAACAGTCTAGATACAAAGCTAACAAATACAGCAACAACAGTCCAGCTTAAATGAAAATATAACTGGTGCCAGTTTGACAACGCTAGCTTAAATAGCAATTTTAGCCCAGGGTTTGTCATTAAGTAATGTTAGCTTTATTGTTAGCATAACTAACGCTAAAGTATTGCTTCTCTACCTTGAGTTATTTGGCAAAAAGTGTCAATCAGGTTGCTTCAGGTCGAACTGCTGTCTTGACTGGAAAGCTTGAATATGAATAAGGACTCTCTCATGTATGGAAGATGAATTACTCATATCATTATCCTGTCATTGTAGGCTCACAAGTACCTGTCAAGAACCTACACATCTCGCCCTTCGCTCAATGTAAGTTCAGCACCTAAAATTTCAAATTCTGATGAAGTGTTTGGATTTGCACGCTATAATGCAGACTTTTAAATGCCTGGTTTCAGGAAGTCGTCATTGTCAGTGCAGCCCGCACTCCAATGGGCTCATTCAGAGGCAGCCTGGCAGCAGTACCAGCCACCAAACTGGGGTCCATTGCCATTAAGGGAGCCATAGACAAAGCAGGTATTTGTAACACCAGCTGATCACAGTCCTCAGCTAAGCCATGGCCTGTGCAGCCATGGCTTAGCTAATACACCAGATGTAACAAATGATCAGTTTTCTCAGTTTCACATGAGTGGGTGAATTGCTGCATCAAAGAAAAGACAGCTGTGTTGTGTATATTTAGCAAGTTGGCTTAATGTTTCTTGTGTTTAGGAATCGCTCCTGAAGAGGTTAAGGAGGTTTATATGGGCAATGTGCTTCAGGCAGGAGAAGGACAGGCCCCCACAAGACAAGCGTTGCTTGGAGCAGGTATGACCACACTGATATATTTTCACCCTCACTGGCATTGCACTAAAATACTGATGTCCAGAAACCAGCTACACATGTGATGTCTTGACAAATCTGAAATAATTGACACAGGGAAAACCAGTGTAGTTCTCTCTTCTTTGACTGATGTGAGACATATTTGAAACCTCATAGCTATGATTACCAATTCTGTCTTCTCACACACAACAGACTACTGTGCCATATTATAGTATCAAATATACGCTTCGCTGTGCCAGGCTAACACCCAAAAAACAAACAAAAAAAAAACAGGGGTGGTCAGGATGGATTTATTTTGTTTATTGATTTTTGCTGTTGTACCTTCAGGCTTGACCCTCAGCACTCCAGCAACAACCATCAACAAAGTGTGTGCTTCTGGGATGAAGTCCATTATGATGGCAGCTCAAAGTCTAATGTGTGGACACCAGGTAGCATGCGTTTTAGCATTACATACACTGTCTCTCTTCTGCTTGTAATTACAGTGGCAGAGGAATATTTACTGTACATATAAAAACACAAATCTGATCCCTGACAGGATAACTGAAAACCTGATGACCGTACGGTCACCATAGACTCGGCCTTAAGACTGAAACCACACTTCTTTGAGTTGTATGACAGAATGATTGTAAATACCACATCCACAATAAGTTACCGTAAAAATGACCTAATGAATTCATACACATCTAAAACTCTGTTTACACATAACATGGATTGAGGGTAACTGCAAGTCAAACAATAAGAGTGTAGTTGTCCCAACAGATATGTGCAAGGCAGTCTGTGTGTGCTTTTAGGATGTGATGGTGGCAGGAGGCATGGAGAGCATGTCCAACGTACCTTATGTGATGTCCAGAGTGACCCCAGCCTACGGAGGAGTGGCGATGGAAGACCTCATTGTCAAGGATGGACTCACAGATGTCTACAACAAATTCCACATGGTAACTACCAACCTACTGTTAAATACGACCTTGTTGAAAAACTCTTGACTTTAAATATTTTCAGGATTACAGTTAATAGGTAAACATTGATTTAGCGTTATCTATAATTGTGAGTTATAATTATTATAACATTAATTGTAAAATAATGCTTATCCTGATATATTAACTATAGCTACAACAAACTCCTCCTACTTGTGTCATTTCTTCATGTGTTATTTCATCATCATTCATATTTGATCTCTTTTTCTGTTTTTTGCCTTGCTGTCTTTAACAGGGCAACTGTGCAGAGAACACTGCCAAGAACTGCAACATCACCAGAGAGGAGCAGGACGCCTACGCCATCAGCTCATACAGCCGCAGCAAAGCAGCATTTGAGTCTGGCCTGCTGGCCAAGGAGATTGTTCCAGTTAGCATTCCCCAGAGAGGTACATCAAGCTGGTCTAGGGCCAGTGGCACTGGTCATTTGCTTTATATAGCACAGCATAGCTGATGTTGCTGTGGTTTTTGTAGGCAAACCTGATGTGGTGGTGTCTGAGGACGAGGAGTGGAGGCGGGTCGACTTCAGCAAAGTTGCCAAACTGAAGGCAGTGTTCCAGAAAGAGAATGGTAATGATGCAGTTATCATTACTTTCAGTCAGTCATCACCTGAGTTGGGGAATAACATGAAGGCACTTTTTGTCCGACTAAATAGATTTGCACAGATAAGAGTCACACTTCATACAAGGGCTGGACAATAACGCAATAATGATGATTAGCGTGATATAATTTTGCTCTAACAATATAACAAATGTTCAGTGAATGTTTGATATAATATATTTGATTCACAAATGAATTAGCTCTTTTTTTTCTATTAAGAGATTTGTTGAGGAAAAGGGAGTGGGGAAAAAAGATTTGAATTCATTTTACTCATGCATATTTGTTGAAAAAAGATTTTATCAGAATAGTTTTGAATGTTCTAGCTCAGATTTGTGAAGTTTGTTCTGACCATAAAGAAAAGTTTAAAACCACAGTTAACCATCTGGTTTCTTCAACTTTCACACAGGAGCAGAAATCAGCATTTAAACCTGAAAGAAATAACGATTTGAAATTTATCCTGATAATCATCAATATCGAATGATGTGAAATATTTTTATCCTGCTAACATTCTTGGCCATATCGCCCAGCCTTCATATCCTGTGATGTTGTGTTTCAAAGAAATGGAAGCACATCTGATTTCCTTCTTCTCTAAAAATACAATGAATAGAAGTTACCCTTATTTTGCATTGTTCTGCCACTTCTTGTTCTTGTTTCTGCTACATCTTGTTCTGATTGGTCACTTTCTTTTTAGGCACGGTGACAGCAGCCAATGCCAGCACACTGAACGACGGAGCCGCTGCTCTCGTTTTAATGACAGCAGATGCTGCAAAGAGACTAAACGTCACTCCGCTGGCCAGGATAGTCTGTAAGGTTTGCACACGCAAATGCAATTGCACACTAGAGGACTTTCTCATCTTCAATGATTTGAAAAATGTGGGATAGCACAGACATTATAAGATTTATTGGTTGTTAATATTTTAATCATAAGAACGTAAAAACCAAGCGATTCATGTCTAAATGCAAGAACCACACACTTGGCGTTTACTAAATGATTTCAGAGTGGCGATTCTGGGGATCTAATCATGAATGGCAGACCTGTGTGATTTTAGACTGGCTCATGTTCACTACTGAATGTATAGTAATAATTCCCTAATGAGTATGAGACCTTCTGTCTGCCATCAAGGGCTATATGGTGGGCGAATGGGGTATAATGCCACGCAATAATAGATTTTAACAGGTCGAAGATAAGCACATTTCATGTTATATTTGTGTAGCTATATAGAGCCTATGTTAAAATCTCTTTTCCTGCCTTTTAGTAAGAGATATTGTGAGTGGGGAAAAGGAGTGGTTAACAGTTTTAATGACATCTGTGCTGCAGGAGCAAATCGGAACCAAAATCATCCCAATTATCTTCTAGTGTACGGGCCAGCAAAGCTGTGCTTACAGAGCTCAGCTGAAATTGAGGTTTTAACATATGATGAAACATAAGACTGTTGGGTTTCATTTGTTCTGCCAGTTAAAGGTGGGGTATGCCATTCTAATCCAAAATACATCTTTTTGTAAAATTCTCCTCAGTCTGCTAGTCGTTGCAAGACATGCTTTTGTTAGCTATAGAAGCTGGACAATTGGGAGTATCGCTGTCTGGAGCTGCCGTGCTGCTCTGGGACTGTCTCATCAAGCAGTGTGCTAACCCACAATTTAGCTAACGCTAGTAAGTTTACTTGCTGTGCTATTTGCTCTATATCATGGTATTTGTCACGGTATTGGATTTCTCCTGAATCACATACCCCACCTTTTATATTCAGAGAGGTTGAGATGCCAGTTCAAAGCAACAGTAGGTTTGCTGGTTAAGTTAGCTAGCAAACATATGTCTGCTCTCCTTTTTTATGTCATAAAGAACATGTGCAATGTAACATTTTATAACCGTAGACATTTCAGTCTGACAACAAAAAGCTGTATAGGACAGTGTAAGGTAAAGCTTGATTGTAACAATTGTCATAGTTTTTGTGAAATGGCAGGATTGATATGTTGTGTTCTTTCACACAGCGTTTGCTGATGCTGCTGTTGCACCCATTGATTTCCCCATTGCTCCTGCATATGCTGTTCCAAAGGTGAGCATGAGCGTGTAGTATCGATCACAGTTTTTGGCCCAGATCCAAGTCCAGATCTTTTCATTATGGGGATCTGCCAATACTGAGCCCAATCCGATACTCACACTGACCAAAATGTTGATTTAAATATGTGTCTGACAAAATTACAATAACATCCGTGACTACTAAATCACCTTATTTCTCACGGTCCTCATAAAAAAGTGATTTATTTATATACTGAAGTTGATAAAAGGTCCAAAGGTAAATATTATTCACTGCTGGCTGGTAACTGTGGTAGGCAATTAGCAGTGGTTAAAACATAATTCATAAGAAAAGCACTTGCTAATCTTTGAACACAAAGGACTTTCCAAAAGGAAAAAAAATCAACCAGGAAGTGTTAATATATTACCTTTTCCTCTTATTCTGTTCTACTTTTTTTTTTTTTTACAGAGGTTTGCGTGTATTGTGGTAAAACATGCATAAAATAAAATCCAACAAACATAATTCCATAATCCATGTTTAATTAATGTAAATCAGGTTTAATCGGTGGCATGTCTGTTAAATTCTTTAAAGTTAAAGTCCAAAAGAATTCCGACATTAAAATCTGTTCACCAAAATGATAAAAATATGTACTCTATCCTGAATCACGTGTGTGTCTGTCAGGTTCTGGATGCAGCGGGGCTGACGAAGGAAGATATTGCCATGTGGGAGATTAACGAGGCCTTTAGCGTGGTCGTGCTGGCCAACATCAAGATGTTGGACATTGACCCTGCAAAAGTCAACATAAACGGGGGAGCCGTGTCACTGGGACACCCCATTGGGTAAGCAGCTGATAGTGACTCTGGTACAAACTCGGTGGTCATTGTTTTGGAAGAGATCTGGAATCTGATCTGATCTGTTCTGAAGAGAAAAGAAAAAAAAAATACTGCCACTCAGTTTTTCCAGCATTTATCTCTTTCCTCCTCTTTTGTCCTGTGATGTAGAAAAGCATTTGTTTGATCCAGGAGATTACGAGACCAAAGAATGATACTGTAACTGACAAAGCAGTTAGACAAATTATCCATAAAAGAGTCCTATAGACTATGGACTTCAAATCACCTAAAAACATTGACATGGTTAGCAGATATTTAACTGCTGGTCATTGATTAGTAAAAAATTACATTTGCATTTTAACTTTTTTTTTTTTTTGCAGATATCAAATATCGTTTTTACTTGAAACAAATCATGAATATAGTCCATTGGCTGTATTCATAGGACCAGTTATCAGTTGATTTGCCTACATGTAACAGGAAACCACTTCTCTTTGCCTCTCAGCATGACCTTCAGCCTACTTTCTCCCAGGGGAACAAATAGTACCAGAGAGTGAAGTAATGAGTGGAGGTCATTTCTGACGGTTTATTTACTTGATCATCAAAAACCAGTGAAGAAGTCGCCCCGATCAATCACAGTAAAGTTTTAAGTTGGCCACTAGGTGTTGCAATTTTCCTTGACTTTACTCATTCATGTTGCAGAAAGGACCTCTTAAAGGCAGCTTCTCTCCTCCAACACTGGAATAGCAACCACTTGGCAGGCATCTTCTGTCACAGAGGAAAAGAGGAGCTCTTTGTTGAGAGCTTTATTTTTGTTCCCTACAAAACTACAGGCATTGTAGCCTCAACTCACAAGTGCACCTCTCTGTGCACTTTCTTAGAAAATATGTTGTCAACAGCATTTTAGAAGAGACCTAAAGAGAATCGCAATTCAGTCATCGTTTTGATGGGTCAGGGCACCAAAATAGCATTTTTTTTTTTTTAGAAAAATGCTGTGTATTATAACTTACACTTTATTTCTCTTCTCCTGTCAGGATGTCTGGAGCAAGAATTGTGGGTCACATGGTGCACAGCCTGAAGTCAGGCCAGTACGGCCTCGCGGGCATCTGCAATGGAGGTGGTGGAGCTTCATCTGTTCTGATCCAGAAATTGTAGGAAACTTTAAAAGGAAAACGTAGCTCTCCCGGATGCACTCTCTGTTAAATTTTGTGTTGATTTCATGTTTGCTCCAAACTGTTTAACTCTCTTTTACTGTGAAGAATGCATCTGTTACAACTTCACTGCTAGTGACTTTACTCAAACAACAAAGTAGGCCTCGACTCATGTGACATCAGGACTCCGGTGTTTAAATCACTCCATTGTTTGATATTGTGCAAAAAATGGATTCATATTTACCTCTTGACATGAAATGGTTAAATAAATAGTTTTTTGAAACTACTGTTATGGATCTTCTGTGATAATGGGGTTGATGGTTAATAATGGTTTTGACCTTCAGTCATTTACTTTCCATTAGTTTCACCGAAGATACAGTGCTTGGAATTTTATATTTTTATGTATATTCTAAAATATATCGCAGCTCTCCTCAGGGTCACAATCGACATTCTCATGCAGCTAGGTTGGGATCTCTGGGGTAGCACTAAACTGGTTTTCCTCTTATTTATCCAACCGGAAGTTTTTCGTATAAGCTCATGACAAGGCGCATCCACCTGTGGTCCTCTGACTTGTGGGGTGCCTCAGGAGTCAATTCTCTACCCTATTTCATTTTCATTATACACAAGGCATCTGGTCCGACAGTTTGACTGTGTACTTTATCACTACTACGCTGATGATACACAGTATTAGTTATCCATTAGGACTGATGACCTCTCAGACTTAAGCACTCTGCACAAATGTCTGACCGAAGTTGCTACCTCACTGGATGTCTTGAAATGTTTTCCAGCTAAATCACATTTCAACTGAAGTTCTGGTTTTTGCCACAGATCACACGCGTCTTCCAACACATCAGTTCATCGGCTATGAGTTAAAAATCAGTAGCTCAGTCAGTAAGGATTAGGCTGGTAACTGGAGAGGTGCCCCTTCCTGGGCGCTGCGGAAGGAGACCCTTAACCCCCAGCTGTTTGGGGCGCCCCACTGAGTGGCAGCCCCCCTCACTGTGACATCTCCCCGTGTGTTGCTATGGGTCCTGTTTGTGCGTGTGTGTGTCAGACCTGTATGTAAATACTAACACAATAACAGAGTGAAAACATTGAGTTTTCCCCTCGTGGGATTAAATAAAATAAAGTATTTCTTCTTCATGTTTCTTTTAAACTTCTGAAAAGCACTTTGTAACAGGTTTGAAAGGTGCTATAAAAACACAATTTTACTAACTTATTTTTTTATTTTTCCTTTTTGGTGTCCAAAGCAACATAAGACAAAATATATAAAATACAACATGTCTTGCCAGAAACAATTCACTTTTAGAGCTGAATGTATCAAAACCTGGGCACATACAACTGAACTGTCCAGAAATCTAAACAGATGCCACTGGGGGGGAGGGGGGTGATTTGGATGAACTAACTCTTGTAGGTAATGAAGATTTATACAAACAACATTCTCTGCTTCTGTGGGTAAATCTGTTTCTCGCCATTACCTTATCTTATTAATAGCTTACAATTAGCATAGCTGTATTAATGCATACTAACTGATGGAAATCAAGTGAGACCTTTGGTGTGCACTTACTGCTTTGTGGCTCTTTGTATAAAAATTTAATTTTGGACCAGGGACCTACATTTGACCTTGGGATTTTTTTTTAATGCAAAATATGTTTTTGCATAAGCTAGCTATGTGTTAGGTAATTTAAATATGTTAAAAAGTATGCAAAGGTTGAACTCATGATATCAGGTCATTATGTTATTTACAAACTCCCTACTGCATGACTCCTGTCATCCATTCCTTCCTCTTCCCGTCAATTAATACGGCCAAATGTTAAAGTTTGTTAAATATTTCCAGGGTCTGAAAGTCCATCAGCCATCAGTATTTTGAAGCCTACTTGCCCATTTGTTTGGATGTTACTGATTAAACACAGCAGACTTTTCTCTCAAAAGACAAACAATAGCATGTGTAAAGTAAAAACCATGCCTATTTGCCTTATTACTTGACTTAAATTTCCTTTTTTTGATCCTGTAAGGACCTGTCTGTATGACTTCTTTTGGTGTGTCAACACTTGTCACCTGACTCCTCTCCTTCCTGCTCTCAGTCACACAGTGATTATAATGGGAGTGACCTCTTTGGGTGCTGGAAAGTGTTCCCTACTATGTTAATAATTTTTAAGAAAATCCCACATGATTAACGATTAACATTTTATCAATGTGTTTTTGTACAGCCAAAAAAAGACAGAATTAGATTTTTAAGTGTTGTATAAACTAAGTGGTGCCTAAAAGGCTGGCTTGTGTGCGCAGTGGAAAAGGTGTGGTCGTGGCTGTTCATTAAATGAAAGAATAGTGTGAGCGTGACACAGAGAGAGAAACTGACTGGAGGGACAGACAGAATACGAGCGTTGAAGGGATCTGTGGGAATTCCAAGGTGGGTGGAAATTGGGGTTCAACGTGTTTGTAAACCTACTCAGGTAACGTGTGAGTGTTTTTGGTATTGTATTTTTAAAATGTGGAGCAGTTCTTAAATCAGCTTGTATGTGTTTGTGAAACTGTGAATTCCAAATGTTTGATGGGAAAATGACTATTTCTGATATGTATTCATGTGTTTAGGGTATATACTTGACCAATCCTGCATTAATTTTTATTTTAAAATAAACAACTGTGTATTTCCAGGTTTTGTGTATTCCCCCAGGTAGTGTAACCAGTTTCAGCATGAATAATAATCAGGTAAGTGCTTTGACACAGTAAAAGGCAACATTTCTAAATGTTTAGACAAACGTACATACATACATAGATGAGTTTTTGAGTAAAACCAGATCATTTGTTTAATTCAATTCAATTCAAATGTATGTATATCGCGTCAAATCTCAAAACAAGTTATCTCAGAGCGCTTTTCATGAAAGAGCAGGTCTAGACCGTACTGTGTGATGTTATTTACAGAAACCCAACTATTCCCACCAAGAGCAGCACTAGGCGACAGAGGCAAGGAAAAACTTCCTTTTGATAGGCAGAAACCTCGAGCAGAACCATGGCTCAGGGTGGGTGGCCATCTGCCTCGAATGGTTCGGGGTGAGAGAGAGAGAGAGAGGGGAGGGAGGCAGCCTACATAGTATACACACAGAGGTACAGACAGTAGGTAATGTTGCTATAGGCTGAATGAATAATGGTGCAGATATTTAATAGTCACAATGTTAATGATAATAATAACAATTATGATAGGACTAGTAACAATAATGGTAGCAGAGGGTGTCAAGCAGGAACACGGGGGTAGCAGGTGACTTGCAACCACAGATCCAGACTCCACATTTCCAGAGTCAGAAACACCTACAGGAAGTGATAGGAGGAGAGAAGCAAGCGACGAGAAAGCACAAGACTACGGGAAAGGGAAGAAGTCAAGTTAGTAACGTGCATTAATGGGATGAGGTTGCATACAGAGGGAGAGAAAAGGGAGAAGCTCAGTGCAACACTGATCCCCCGGCAGTCTAGGCCTATAGCAGCATAACTAACGGATGGTTCAGGACTCACCTGAGCCAGCCCTAACTATAAGCTTTATCAAAGAAGAAAGTCTTAAGCCTACGGTGGAGATGCCGTCTGCCTCCCAAACCCAAACCTGGTTCCACAGGAGAGGAGCCTGATAGCTGAATGCTCCCATTCTACTTTTGAAGACTCTAGGAACCACAAGTAACCCTGCATTCTGGGAGCGCAGTGCTCTGGTGGGGTAGTA